>VWYH01009165.1:621914-772941 GCA_013399365.1 Pampusana beccarii
AAGTGGATTTTATATGACAACCAGCTCAGTGATTGGACTGAGAAGAACCTCCAAAGCACTTCCCAAAGCCAAACTTGCACCAAAAAAAAGGTCATGGTCATTGTTTGCTGGTCTGCTGCTGCTGTCATCCACTACAGCTTTCTGAATCCCGGTGAAACTGTTACGTCTGAGAAATCTGCTCAGCAAATTGATGAGATGCACCAAAAACTGCAATGCCTGCAGCCGGCATTGGGCAGCAGAAAGGGCCCGATTTTTCTCCATGACAACACCCAACTGCACGTCGCACAGCCGATGCTTCAAAAGTTGAACAAATTGGGCTACGAAGTTTGGCCTCATCTGCCATATTCAGTTGACCTCTTGCCAACCAACTATCACTTCTTCAAGCACCTTGACAACTTTTTGCAGGGAAAATGCTTCCACAACCAGCAGGATGCAGAAAATGCTTTCCAAGGGTTTGTCAAATCCTGAAGAGCAAATTTTTATGCTACAGGAATAAACAAACTTATTTCTCGTTGGCAAAAATGTTTTGATTGTAATGGTTCCTATTTTGATTAATAAAGATGTGTTTGAGCCTAGTTATAATGATTTAAAATTCACAGTCCAGAACTGCAATTACTTTTGCATTAACCTAATATATTGAATTATCCTTCTCTGTCTGTTGCTTCCTTTGTAATATTTGGGAGATTCACGTGCCTGTTAAAGAGAAAATGCTGGCTTTAAGGAGTGCTCCTTATGAAATGTTATTCCGTGTTTGCTTTATTTTTAAGGTGGCTAGCCAGTTCTTTGTAAACTCTTGGCATGCGGTTTCATGATACATTTAATCTGCTCTAACAGGCAGCTGTTGAAAGGATCACATTGATCTGACAGAGAACTAGTTCTTCTGCTGCCTTAGTTTTTTGTCGGATGAGGTTCCCTGTTTGACTTGCTGCATGGCTGCATGATTGATAGAGCTGATGCAAGGAAGAGGCTTTTCCTATTAATGCCTATATACAAAGCTTTTCTGGAGCAGGAAGAAGCCATTCTCATTGCTATCTGAAAATGTTTAGCTTAGAGAGTTAAGGGGAAATTCTTACGTTAATTTAGATTGATACAGCTGGCCATACGCATACCCGTTCGGAAGTCAGAAAAGGATTCCTAACTTTGAGGTCCAAAATATCTTGTGGTTTGTTGCCTCATAGAGTGCAGTGTTGCAAAGTCAAATGTGTTGGGATTTTGAGTAGAACAGGTTGCCATTCGAGACTGTTCTATTGATTTTATAGTTCTTATTGTAAACAGCCCGTGAGCCATTCTCTAGCAGCTCTGGGGTCTTTGCTGGTGTTTCTAGAGAGTGCTATTTACCTCCTCCCCCACCTCCCTGTCTGTGTATTGCTAATAGCTCTTTGACAGAGAATAGACTCTTCTATATTTGTTGTTATCAGAGATCTTTGACTCTGTGGAGAGGTCTCTGATTATGATGCTCAGGAACTGATGTTGAAGCCTGTAAGCATGGTGTATGCTGTTTTGAAAAGCCTCTCTATAGAGAGAAAATTGCGGTTCTGTGTTGTTCTGTTGATCAGATGCTTGTATCTCATTCACATTTTCCTAAATTTCTTACTCCCATGCTTAATCAGTTTTTTTTTTTTCTTTGGAGTGGAAAAAAAACAGTTGAAGGGCTTTCTTTTGCAGTAGTATTAATGTATACGCTGCAAATTATATTGGACTGTGCTCAGAGAATGGTAGCAACTAAAGGTGTGATAAACTTTGGTATTTGCTCTTGCAGAGATTTATTTCCAGACTCGTTGTAATTCTTGCATAAGAAGCTGCATAATTTGTTAAGTAATACTTAACACTACTTAAGATATTTATACTAAGACTTTGTGTGAAAACATGATATGCCTGCCTTAATTCTGCTCTATAGCAAATTATTCCTTACCAATCTTAAAAGTTGCCACAGCAGCCTAAATGTATTGTACATGCACATAATTTATGTAGCCTTCATAACATTAATAATAAATTAATACATCATGTAGCTTGACAGAGCTTATTATTTTGTAAATTAAAATTTTACATTTTGGGAAATAATTGGTCAAGATTTGCTGTTGGCTAATAACCATTTGAAGAAACTCTAGAAATGTTAAAGCCCCATTTAGTATTTCTGTAAGGAGTGGCTTTTAATTCAGTTCTCAGAGTAAAGGTGGTCATGGTGCAATTTAAAAACACTTTGTAGAACACTCGCAGTGCTGTGCTGCTGATGAGATTGCACAGAGCTTGTAGTTGTTAATTATTTGTCTTACCTCCACATGATAGTAGGAGTGTTGGGGAAGGGAACTCTATCTTGTTGTTTTTTTTTTTTGAATGAAAAAGAACTTTCTGCATTAGAAATACCCAGATTGGAGACAAGGCTGTAGTTTTCATTACTTCTAAGAGTTTAGGCTTTGTGATTCAGTGATCAAGCTTTGTTATATAATATAGTGACTAAAAAAAAAAAAGTGATGCAATTGGAGTTCAGACTTGTCAGGAAGAAGATGAATTGTATTTTACAAGAACCTGAATGACATCAAAATAAGGAAAATTACACATAACTTGCTTTGAGTTTGTTGTGATTGCAAATAACCAGCACATAAAGATTGTTTTAAAGTTAATTTGTTAACTGGAGTGGTAAAGGAGCTTGTAATCAACACATCAGGCAGTTGGCTGTTGCTATGCAATGTTAATTTACAGAAAGTATGCTGTTCTTTCTTGCTCTTGGAACCTGCCTGCCTCCTTTTTGCTTGGCTCTCCTGTCCCTATCCTTTCTCTCTTCTCCCAAATTCTTCCTACAGATAAGGTCCAAAATATCTGAGACCTGGAAAGTCCTGGCTCCACAGGAGTTGCTTGAGTGCTAGAAGAGGAGCAGTTCTGCTGGTGAGCATGTGGAAGTGTGAAAGGATTGCGTGATTTTGATTCTCACTAAGCCTTACAACAGCAAGGCTTTGCATCTTCAAAGTGGGACTGCTGCTTGTGACCAGCATTGTAAGGGTATTTTGATAGCAGGGGCCAAGTTCAGACCTGGGAGAGCAGTTTTAGGTTGGGTCATGTGTTGCTGTGAAACAACATTAGAACTGTTTTACTTTTTTTTTTCTTTCAGTGAAAAATCACTTTCCCTTTGGTAAGAGACCCGTTTTTTTAATTTATTTATCTTATTTTCCAGAATCTGCTTATTGAATGGAGCTTCTCTTTGTTAAATGGGAACAAAACTGCATCTGTTCTGACTGGCTTGAGAGCCAAAACCAGTGAGCTCTCTGTGCAAAGGAGATGTGGGTGGCTGATATAGTGGCTACACGTGTAGGCTATATTTCATTTTTGTTGATCCTTTTGGTTCTCTCTCTCTTCCCCCTTCCTCCATTCTAAAATATTTCAGAACTATAAGGCAGCAGTAGATAGAAGTTGGTGTTATTTCCAGTAATAATAGCAATTCTTGGTATTTAAGGAATGGACCTTAAAAAGCAAGTTTAGTTACTCTCATTAACTTCTTGGGTTTGCTGAAGTCACTGGGATACCACTGAGCAGCAGCAGTGCAGAGGAGCAACTTGCTTGCAGAACTTGGAAGATAATTTGTCAGTAGGAAATTTACTGATGCACAAACTTTTTTTTTTTTTCCCCTAGAGGAAATGATGTGAATACTTGACAGAAGCTGATAGTGTTTACCCCGTGTAAATAAATAATTTATTTATTTGACTGAGTAGCTTTTTACTTATTTCTACCTTTTGCAGCACAGCCTTGCTGGTAGGGTGAAATCCTGCTAGATTTCCTGCTAGGGTGAAGTTCTGCTAGATTTCGCTGTGTCTTGCTAAGTTTGAAGGTCTTTGGTTGTGTGTAAGGGTCGCATGGTTGAAGCTTGTGGGTGTTAAGAATATTATCATCTGGCAGCAGCAGAATGAAGAAATGCTGGTATAAAATCCTTGAGAGAATAATTGCTTTAAAACTCTCTTCTTTCTTATAGAAGTCTCCGTGTGCATCGTACTAGGTTCTGTGTGGTTGCGTGATGCACTCTGCAATTGAAGCAACCAGTGAACGCTGAATGCTTGTCTCCTGCCTTCTGTCGTGTGGTCTGGCTGCTGTCCTCCTCCCTCGCCTGCCCCAGGCTGTCCAGTGGCAATGCGGTTCTTCCTTCTCCCTGCCACCTGCTGCCTCCTGCACAGTGCTTCTGTACTGTGTTGTGGTACTTAACATGTACCCCGGGGGCCTAGAGTGCTACAGTAAAAAGAAGTTCAAAACAAACCAGAAATGACAACAAAAAAACCCAAACACAAAACCAAAACAGCCCTGCCCTGGGACAGAAAACATAATAATGAGAAAAAACAGGGAGAACACACAGGGAGAAGCAAGTAATCATGTCATACCTGACAGTTTAAAAGGAACCTAATTTTTCTGGTAACTGCTGTCATCCGAGTTACTTTATGAGAGTTGGCTGCCTTTCAGGAGAGAATAGATAGCTGAAGGATGGCAGTAAAGGGGAAGAAGCTTCATCTTGATGGAGAAGTTTGCATGCTTCCTGGCATTTAGGTAGACTTCAGCTGACTGGTGACTGTTTAGCAGAAAGTTTCCATGGCAGTGTGGAGGTGCTGACGATGCTGCTAGAGGTGGTGGGTTTTTAAAGAGTCCCTCTGAAAAATTCCCAGGTGCGGTTTTCCAGAGTTGCTGTTTGTGACAGTCCTGCCATTTGCTCCGGAGACAAGCTCAGTGAAGGATTTCAACAGTGTTTGTTAGCTGAAGTATTACGTTTGTGGCATTGATGGATTTAATGTTTCCAGTGCTTTGCCGTGAGCTATTTGACTGGGTATGTGACTTCACTCAACAGTTTGGTGAAACACCACTATGATAAATTAGCTGTCTCCATTAATCCTTTGTCTTTATGATTAACAAATTCCGAATTGTTTTATTAGCCTAATTATTCCTGTGGATGTTTAACTGCCTCCAGGGTATTCTGATCAGAAGTAAAATATAGGTGAAACTTGATGGTCCTACAGGCTGATATAATGATTATGTTACATGGCTTTTAAGCTGAACTACACCAACACACTAAAAAAGAAATGAGAACTAGAAGCAGACTGAAAATGGAAAGGTTTTTGTGTTCCTAGTCATTCTTTCAGAAACGGTGTGAACTTAAGGTCTTGAGGGTCAAGATCAATGTTGAATGTCTGAGGGTTTTCTTAATAGAAACAAATAATTATTATAGATGTAAGCAAACTATGTGCCAAGTATACCTGCTTCAGGGTAGTGGTACAAAAATAGCTGATTTAACAGATCAGAGAAACGTTGTGTATTTACTTGTTGATCATGGTTTGTGTCCTGTAAGAGTAATATTGACATGATTATAAGCTTGAGCTATTGCTTTAGACTTCTGAGAAGAAACATATTTAGATTCAGAAGGATCACAATTCAGTTATAAAGTTGCCTTTCTCTTCTCACTTCTTTGCTTTGAAGAGATTTTATTACTACAGGGACTGAATTGAAATTTATAATTTATTCCTGTTAGTGTCCTGTGCTTCCAGCCTCTGAACCACCTCAGACTAGTAATAGGAACTTTATTAGAATTAGATTAGAATCACTTGATGAAATTTAATTGTATGATAGCATTTATATTGCTCTGTTGTTTCATGAGAAGCAGGATGAGAAATGGGTAAGTTTTTTTTTTTTGCTTGTAGTGTGTGGCCACAATAGACTCAAATTCTAGCAGGCACATTCTGTTGGGGTGAACTAGCTGAAGATGCTTTGTAGCTCAACACTGAAGTATTAATTAGAGATCGTCATGACAGTACAGCAGCAATACTGCCTTTGTTTTGGTAGATTGCTGTTCTTCATTCTCAGAAGAGAATGATGCACTATGTGGTGACATCCGGAAGACTTGGAAAATATTGCGTTCATGGTATTAGAATTGTTCCAAGTGTTTACTTTCAAACTAAATGAGAAACAATAAAATATGCCAACTAAATCAACACCAGCATTTGTTTATAGTGCTACTTCAGAAATGAACAGTCATCTCTTTTAAGAGTTTTTTCTAGGCAGGAAATCTGGTCCAGCATACCAAATCTTCAATTTATCCTGCTTGTATAAGGTGAAGTGGAGTTAAGCAGAGTTCTGGGGAGTTCAGGTAATACCCTGGTAAAGTAACTTTTGGTCCCACAGTGAATACCAGGTAACAAGTTCTAGTGTAGTTATGCAGAACCATTTCTGGTGTCAGTTTTACCTTCTAGATACGAGAATTTGTAGGCGTATTGAATAATGGCTTCTGTATTGATGATGAAACAACAGGGTGAATCACAATCCATGTTTATTTTCTGCAAATATTTTAACTAAAAATTAGATCTTGCGGTTTATCTTAGGAGGAAAAATATCGAATCGTGTGACATAATAGAGTATTTAAAGATTGTAGTAGAACAGGTAGGTAGGAAAGGGGTTTTGTTTTTATTTTGCATTTTATTAGGAAGAGCTCATTCTATGTTAGGAGAGTGTTGGAGAAAGAAGTTTCCTTACATCTGTGAACTTTGAAGGAAAAGCTTTATTTCTGAGGCAATGTCATGCACCTGTATCTGTTATGATAAGATGCCATTGCTGTTGTAGAGTATGATTAAAATTAACTGCTAGGTTAACTTTTTTCTTCCTGAATACAAAAAGGTAATTTTTTTTATTTTTTTTTTTTATTTATAGATCTTTGTTATGTAGGCAGCTGTCACTCAAAATAGCTGTTTCTTCCAGATATATTATTCAGAGTATGTTACGCTAGGGCTTTTCTATGTGGTGTTCTGAAAACTCACAGCTGAATGAGGTTTAGGCAAGCAGGTAAAAAAGAGATGGGAAACAGTAGAAACCTTAGCCCTGCTGGTTGTGTTTCAGCTTGGATAAAATAAACCTGTTCAGGGAGTTTCTCTTAACAGAGATTTTCCTCAGCTTTGCACTTCAGGCGTGAGCCTGCAAAACATCAGCATGTCCATGGCCACAAAGGTGTTTAAGGGACTGGAGCATCTTTCATTTGAGGCTGAGAGCTGGGACTAGTTAGGCAAAAAGAAGGCTCAGGGGGAACTTACCAATATGTATGAATACATGATGGGAGGGAATGAAGAAGAGAGAGCCAGACTTTTCTCAGTAGTGCCCACAGACAGGGCACTACTACAGGCAATGGACACAAAAATGATGAATCTCAGTCTTAACACAATAAAACCTTCACTGTGAGTGTGATCAAACAGGATAACAGGTTGCCTGGAGAGGCTGCACAGTCTCCATCTGTGGAGAGACTCAAAACCTGGCTGGGCAACCTCCTTCCGCTGACCCTGTTGGAGCAGGGGCATTGGACTAGATCATCTCTAGAAGACACTTTCAACATAAACGATACTGTGATTCCATGGTTTGAAACAATTTTTGGTGGTATCTTTGTGTGAAAGAGCAGAAAAATACTTGTTTGGGAGTTTGTTCTTTCAAAGAGCATCTTAAATTATAGAGGCAACTCTGACAAAAGTGTCCCTGCTAACAAGAAGACAGATTTGGAGAACGTTTGTGGATTACAAATTGGTTCCACGTTGAAATTTCGTTAGTATCTTAATTGTGTCTACATCTGTAAATTTCTGGTGAAATAGGAGCAGATGAGTGAATCAGTTAATATTGAGGCCTCTACAGTGTGTTTGGGTTTGGAGTTTATTTTAGCAACTTTTCAACTGAATGTAGAAAAAAAGCTACTTTTTGTTGTGCATGTGTCTATGTGAAGTGTTTAGGCTTCTTCAGATCAATGAAGGAAAAATGAAATGCCCCAGCTGGTGTGCTTTCTGGAGGGCTATTTAGCTAGAGGAGAATCTCTCAGATTTCTTGTAGAAACCCCCTCTTCTACAAAAGACCTGCAGATTTTGCTTTTTCTTTTGATAACAGATAGTTTGAAGTCTGTGATTTAAAACGGACAAACAAACAAGCTTTTAAAAAAGTATGTTGTAAGCAACAATGTGAAAAATATACCTTTGGATTAACCTGGTAAGAACAAATTTATTATTCTCTCAAAATGTGAGAAAAATTCACCTAGTGTTGTCAAACACTGTAAAAACAGAAACTGGTCAAGCCCTCTTACACATACTTCAAGGTTTGGTGTGTGTTTGTTTGTTTTCCTCCTGTTTTTTCCTCTATGTAACACTATATGAATCATAATAAAAAGTTTAAATAAAAAAAAATTAGACCTGTTAGGTCATTGATGTAGTCTGTCACTTAACCACAGCATGGTTTTTTTAAGTGCTAGAGTTAAGTTAGGTTGCGGTTGGACTCGATGATCCTGAGGGTCTCTTCCAACAACTGAAATGATTCCATGTTAAAATGGCAAGAAACTGTTTTATACAGATATTCTTTTCTATGGCTTTTGATTCTATGAATTTGACTGCAAGTTTTTTGTACCACTGTAAGGAAAAAAAATCGGAAGAGGTTTACATTATTAGCTGATTATCTGACCTATATTGTGAGGATGAATGGATAATAACAAATGACAGACAAAATCCATTGTAGTGTTTGTAAGAAATTCTTAAACCAAGTCATATCCTTTGCTTCAACTCTTTCATGCCTTTTGTTGGGAAAATGCAGAATGAATAGGGATTTGTTGGATTTATTTGCATCAGGTACAGTACATCCACATTTCTCCTTATCCTAGGATGGTCCCAATGTGGCTGTGCACCCAGGGCTGGCTCCTGCCCGCAGTGTGCTGGCCGGGGCTGTGCTGCAAGAGCAGCGGAAGCCTGGCTGGAAAAGCCTGCTGCAAGTTCTTGTGCTGCTACATGTTCTGTTTCTTCTTCCCTAACGAATTTGCAGTGTGAGTGAGGTTGGATTCTTTTTTGTTTTGCAAGAAGCCAGTGCAGATCTCATTACAAAACTAATGTTAACTGGAGAAGGGCTTGGGCACCTCAGAGCTTTTCTTACCCCTCTTCTGTCTCATCAGCTGGTCTAACAGATAGTAATACCCCTTGCATATATCCCATTATTACCTGTGGCTCAGTTCTTTGTTTTGGTCTTCTCAAGAGTCCTTTCAGAGAACCTTTAAAGATGATCCATGCTCCTGACCGCATATTCTTTTACATAATCTAACCTAATGACAATTTAACAGAGTAGATCTTCCCTTTTTTCCCCTAGGTGCTGGGCTTAAATGGATGTGTTTAGTTAGTTATTTGTCATCATGCCCAAAGAAAAGTATTCCTTTAAATCTCTTTAAGTAATGGATGGTTATGTGTAATGGTACTCATTGTACAAAGGCACACCTATCTCCTAGACTGTAAATTGGGTGAATTCACAAGTTACCCTTATGTGCAAGTAGAGGCGTTTTAGGCATTTGTTGGGTGAGTACCGCTAAGCAACCTCTTTGCTCTCTGATGTGATACAAGCTATTTTTTGGTGGCATCGAATTCTCAGTTCCTGTTCTGCAACTTTCGTAAATTATGGTAAAATTAATATTGAAATGGAGTATAGTTTATTTTACTCTTATATGTAACACGTTGTTTCACTTATTTTGTTTTTAACAATGGCAGCTCACGTGGAAGGTAATGTGTTTGAGCGATCATTCCAGATACAGAACTTGACTTTTCACTGCTAAGTTCAGTTTCATAGTCTTTAGTTCATTAAGCTCTTAAAATGCAGTACTTTATATTATTTCATAATCACAATCTGGGAAAAATGATAGTGAAGGGCATATAAGTGTTTAGGCATATAAAATTATGATAAGATACCCCAAGCAGGCCTGAAAACCATGGTAGTTGTGAGGAAAATGTAAGTTCTGCAAACTGGAACAGAGATACTTTGGTTGCATTTCACTCAGGACTTGTAAGTGATTGATTTTATGGACAGTGCTGTGTGTGCTGTGTCGAGGTCATCACCAGCACCGGCTTGGCCGGGTGCCTGGGACCTTCAAGGCTGATAAAGCAGGGAGTAATCGGCCTGGCGCCCAGGAATCTGGAGGCTGGTAGGGAGGGAAGAAGAAATCTCTCTTTTCTCTTTTCTCTTTTGTTCCTTCTTTTTTTCTGCTTGGTTCGCAGGACCTTCAGAGCCTGATAATAAGGGGAAAGTGAATGAATATGTGACCTGCTCAGTCACAGAGAATGGCTGCTTGCCTTATAAAATGGTGTTAGTTATGCTGACCACATTCTCAGGGGTCAGGAGCAGGGGGTACCACTCACACCAGTCTTATGCTGACACCTCTATGAGGCAGATTCCACTTCTGGTTACTGCAATTTCTGAAGTAGTGATGATACTGGATTTTTTTAATGTATACTTTTTTTCACCTGTAAATAACACTTCTTATGAAGATATTTGAGATGTGGAGCAGAGCAAAATGAATTTAATCTTGAGTAGTGTTGATAATACAGGGTTTGCCTAGATAGTCTAATTTGGATTGGTGTAGTTCCCCTTCAACTTCTTTATTTAGACAACTCATCCGTTTTAAATGACAAGGAGAAGATAACACTTGCTGGAAGTGGACTGCTCTTGTTCAGGTTTTCATTACCTGCTGTGGTGGTGACATTTCCTTGATGTGGATTGCTAATGAGTGGGAGGTGCTCTCATACCAGGTCTGGAAATGTACGAGGCACCCCGTGAGCTCCACAACTAGCATGTAAGAGGAGTCAAGGCCATGGAGTACTTAGTTAAAAGATAATTTTGATGATGGCACGCACAGATGAGCATTAAACTGCCCAGATGTTTGGTATCAGTACACTTTCCTTTGCAACACATTTACACCTTTCAGCATCAAGCACCAAGGTGTGTTTGGAATCCATGCAGCTTCCTGTTCAAAGATTGGCAAAAGGAAAAGCATTGTGGTTATTGTCTGTTTCTGATGCACTCCTAGAAGTTGATCCTCAGCCTTTTTAGAACCTTATCTTACCCAGAAGACTTGAATTCTTTTGTAGATGCCTTCTTAAAAGGCAGGAATGTACTTTTGTCATATGTCTTATCTCATTTTTGTGATTGATAAGGCTGAAAGTTTCTCAGTGTTGAAACGTGGGGCTCTCAGGCAGGTTGCTAACCCTGTCTCCTGCCGTGTTGTTGTTACTTTGAACACTAATCATGATAGCACAGGGGGATAAAACTATGTTCTGCACTAAATATAGTACACTGGATTGGAAAACTGGTAAGGGAGCTGGGGTACTGGCTGTCTTACTACTGTAGCTTCAGAGGTAAGACTGTGTGCACTATGGAACATAACTGTATGGGTACCAGGATGTATTTCTCTAGTAGTGAGGCACGGCTTTATTTCTGCCAAGCTTCAACAAAACGTATGATCTTGATCCACCCGTAAGTTATTGTTTCTCCCCTGTGCTTAACAAACACAGCGGTTATGTTTTTGGTTATTCATCTATTTGTTTTGTTTCAATAGAGTTGCAGTAAATAAAGCCTCCCTGACAAAGGGGAAAAAAATTTCTCAGGTTCGAGTTTAACATCAGCACTTGTTGGTATCTGTTGAGAGAGACAGGATGGGAACAGAGGGAAGTGGGCAGTCTGGAGGTGGAAGGAGGTAGTGGCCATGGTCTCTGTTTTTTCTTTCCTCCCTTTCCAAACTGTATGCTTATTGCCAGGTTTGCTTGAATGCTCCCATGTTTTTGACAGTCATCCCTGAACATTCGAATCTGACCGTAGTGTGTTGATGACGTTGTACCAAGCTGGCAAGTGCTGAGCTCTGTATGGCCATGGGCAGAACTCTCCTTACCAAGCAGGTGTCCGAAAGCAAAAAGCCATCACTTAGGCTGATACTTTATTTCAAATCTGAATGCAGCCACTATTAAATGGACTTATGTCTAATTTAAATATGTTTGGTTTCACTTTCTAGCCACAGATTTCTTTAGTGTCTTTGTCAGTCTGAGCAGAGCTCTTTTAACATTTTTTTAACCATGACTGGTGGTGATAACTGATTATTCTTCAGATAAGACAGACATTTCAAAAGAGTTACTGCAACACAGTGTGTCTGGGCATACTGGTGGAGGAAAGGAAGACTTACATTTGTCAGACCATCAGTATAGGTTCTCCGTTTTCTTGTACACTGTTGATTTGTCTTATTTCCTGAATAATTAGTTTATGATTGAAAGTTATTTGCTGTACCCTGATGCTAGAAACCTCTGTGTTCAAGAAGGGAGATTCCTGTTCTCATGTGCTCGTGGCAGAGGAATTTCTTGATTGCGTTCTGCAGACTTGACAGGGAGGGACTTGTAGCATGGTACCGCATAGGAAACCTCAAAATAATTTCTATGATTTATCTAGCCAACATATCTGATATAACCAGTCCTTTATTATTTAGGGTGGGGAGGAATAAAGAGAATAGTTCGAAAAACCTAGTCACTCTCTCTTGCCCCTGTTTTTCTTTTATATGGGGTTTTATTTTTTTCCCTGCATGGAGAATATGATGTCTGGTTAATGCTCAAGCTTGCTATATCTTAACTTTAGTACTGGTTGGTTCATCACTTGCATAGAAATTCTCTTGTACATTTTCTATAATGCATCGTAATTTTGACATGGACATTTAAGCTACTTCTCTAAGACTTCAGTGGGGTCACAGAAGTATTTGTAGACCTTTATCATCTTTGGAGAGGTTTTTTTGTGGTTTATTTATGCAACATGCTTTTGAAAAGTAGTATGGGATAAGCTAGATCTCAAAGACTTCATGTGAGCTACTCTCCAACAAAAAGTCAAATACAACAATTGGATAAACCAGTGATGCTGTAGACATAATGGTGATGTTTTCAAATGTCCAGGTGCAGAACAAATTAATTTTGTATAGCTCCATGAAGAATTAATGAGATTAATTGTTGAATGATGAAAATGCAGAAGTAGCAGTTCTTTGTATGGGCATAGATTTCATAGAACACTTAGTGTATTTTAAGTATATTATGTCATAAACCTAATGGCTAGGAAAAGCAAACTAGTATTCAAGTGAGTTCTAAGGGGAGAGATTTGATCTCAGCGTGAACTAAGAGCACAGAGTAGGCAGGAGTTGTTAGTAAATTGTATCTACGTGGTTATCCTGAAGTTCTTAAGAACAAAAGCATTTGTTGTGTGAAGATGGAGAGGGAAATGATGAGTTCATTTTCTGTGAAGAAATTAAATTTCAGCGAGTTTTAGAGTTTAGTATAGTGGTCTAAATGAGCTTTGATGAAGTGATTTATAACTTATTTTTAGTCAATGGAAGCAGTATGAAAGAAAATGAGTAATACCGAAAGATCTCTGCAGATTATTATGGGGTAAAAGCTAGAAACCGAAAGAAATTAAAGGTTCTTTGTTCTCACTTTCTTAACCGAAAGTATTGCTTCGCCACCAACAGGATTGATTCTTTTGAGACTGAAGAGATTGGTTCTGCTTGCTGCTGCTGTGGTATACATTGAAGTACCAGTCAGTTCTAACACATAATGTAGTAGTGCTTGAAATACGTTACACATTATTGCATGCAATATACAACATATAAAACATAACTTTCAAAGATTATATATAAGCACAGGTGCTTTGCATATTACATAAAACCCCCCATGATTTATGAGTGGATTTATGCGTTTGTGCAGACATAGTTTGTGTGCACAAGTACATTCTGCTCTATGCGAAAGGAATCCTGCAGTTACGTTGTGTACGAGCTACATTTGAGAATTACCTCGGGGACTCTGTTCTTTAGAACTGGACTGTCTGAAAGATTAAATAAAAATACTTTTGTAGCTGTTTCATCCATTTTCATAGATTTTATTCTATTTAGTACGGACTTCTTTTACAGACAGTCTTGGATTTGAGGCTGACTTAAAATTTGTGTGCTATCAGCTACATTTAATAGGAGGTGTCTGTATGTTGGGGAAGCGGAAGAGGTGTGTAAAAACACAGATGGTGTAGAATGTAAGAATTCGTATAGATTCTGAGATAAGGTATTTAATCTTTTCCAATTATGACTGCTGCCTAACCCTTAAGATACCTAGTCAACGAGAAAACTCAGCATTGCCAACAGATTACGTCCTCTTCAGAGATTAGGTGAAAGAACCATGGGACTGAGGAAGGTGTCTTTGGGTAGACTGTCTGAAGGGACCTAATAAATGCAGAAATCTTCAAAAAAGGTTTGTGTTGGCATACTATAGAGTAACATTGAACTACTAGAAAAAGTTTTGGTAAATCATTATGAGGTAATAAGGTTACTGACTTTTGTTTTTCAGAAGAAAATTGGATGGCATAATTCTAGATCTATTTTGAATAGGGTTACTGTGCCGTGATGAATTAGTGGAAAGTGTCAGACCTTTATACATAACAGAATAAATGAACTGTCACATGCTTGTATGAAGAAGGATGTGTGATGTGCAAGTGGTACAGTCCAGTCATCTCACCTCACTGCATTTTTGAGACTAGACCAGTGGAGGGTAGATAAAAATTAAATGTTAATGTCAGTTGTTGATCACACTTGTTCAAAGACCCTTCTTCTCTTTGTCAGCTGGAGACAGGTTCTGTGAAGGTTAAATTCCCGTATTAAAAAAAAAAAAAAAGGAGAGAGAAAAAACACCTTTATGTCAGATACAAGAACAACTTGAAGGAACTTACTCAGTTAAGCTTAAATCCTGGAGGAGTATTTGTGTTTGCAGGGTTTTCATATGCTTTCTTGGAAGCGTGTGCGAAGTGCAGTGTAGAAAACTACTTTTTGGTTATTCCCTTTCAGAAGAAGTGAAGTGTGGCCATATGTGATAGTTCTTGAGAAGGGTTCTATTGCATGAACCCAGATATTATAGTTAAAAGCATTTCTAATGGCTGAGGGCACTGAGGGCAGGGCGGTAGGGAGTGCATGTTCATAGCATGAAGGAACAGGTTGGCTGTGAGGGCATGCTAGCACTAGAGAGAAGGATGGCAGCAAAAAATGTTGAGGGCAAGATGAAACTCTCTGACCTGTTGACTATTGTGAAATTGGAGTATTAGACATCTTGATGGGGACTGAAGCTGTCTTGTTTCTCTGCTGACTTTTGAAATTGGTGAAGAGAGCTTGTCTGTAGCAGGAGAAGGACTTTTCCAGTAGTGGAAAAACACCACCTTTCTTACAAAGCTCTTTTTTTGAGTCTGACCACTGTTAATCCTTTGTACTGTTCTTCTGCAGGAGACAGCTGGATGTAAAGGCTTCACGGTTTATCCAGTCTGAGCTTTCATTACACTAACTCAGTTTTCTTAATGGAGACTGGATGCTAAAACCAATCTGTGCTTTAGTCGTGGTGTAGTTAGGATGTTCTCCGCTGGGAGGGTTAGGCTGTGGAAGACTTGCGAGGTTCAGCATACCTGAACAAGTCATGCCTTCTGACAGGGAATGGTTGACTGTAATCTATTCTATGCAGTCATTTCCCATGGCCCTAATTTGTTATGCTAAGTGGTTGTCTGTGACCATTTGGTTTCACTGTATGATTGTGCATTACTCGTGTAGTCTGTTATCTCTCAACTGAAATGCATATCTAGGTAGTCCTGTTTATAGAGGCTACTCCTCTGGAACACTTCACATTTCTACTTGTTTAGTAGACCAGAGGAGAGCATCTCTTCATTGAGACAAAAGGAGTCTTCTGATGAGACAGGAATGCTGCAGATTTTCTTCATCTTCATTGCCAGTTGTTCACCTTGTGTGCCAGAGGAGGAGAGGGGAACATCTTTAAAGAGGAAGGAGACGTATAGCTACTAAGTGCCTGGCTCCTACTTCAGTACTTGAAACTGCTTTTTCAAATGGCTTTTATGTATAGGTCCCACTGGGAATGTAGGCTGCACAGATTGCAGCTTACAAAATACTTTATCTTGTGGAGTATTCAAAAGGCAGGAGAAAGAAGAAACCAAGATAGATTTGCTTTATTCTAAACATAGAAAACTTTTTGAATTGTCAGTGCATCATATTCTTGTGGCAAAGAGTATCCCACTGTAAGTCATCTCTGTCTGAGAAAACACAGGGAAATGCACTGAAAGGTTTTTCATAGAAATAAACTTCACACTCTAGTTTGTGTCCTAAAATCTCTCATGTTGTCCTCTTTCAGTAGGCGAAAGGGGAACAGATCTTCAACTTGTGCGTAAGGGTAGCTCAAGATTAATTTTGCAATCATGGGTTTTTGACTAGTAGTAAGCACATATAATGCTTAAGCATGTAGTCTTTGGTTTGGGTTCTCACAGGACTTGAGGAAGTGATATAGCGGAATGGGGTCAGGGATGTGACAGGACTTTTTTTTTTTGTAATCTATTTTTTCCCAAGTGTTTAGAAGTGTTACTTATTGTCATTTTACATTACCTTGAAGAAGCAGCCAGAATTTCATCCTGGCATTAGCTGAATAATTTTTCTGTGTGCTCTGTCTGTTCGTCCTTTATATGGCCTTTGTATGTGAATTTATTTTGACAGTGAAGATCTGGTTTTTTCCTACAAGTAGATAAAACTACCAGCATAGATGAAAAAGATACATTAAGGAAAATCTTGGTCTTTGCTCCTGTATCCTTAATAGCTAAAAATTTGCTTTTTAGACCCTGCCTCAACCTACAGTTGTATAGCCAAAGTAATGAGAGGATTTGTGTCTTGATGTCTGCTGAATTAAAGCATTGTTAAAGAGATGAGTCTTACTTGAGCTGAACTGTGCTGATTAGTGGTTCCTTCCTTGGGATCTCTTATTTAATTTTTGAAATCTCTATTAATGATTTTATTACTTACATTATTTGAATTTTTAAAGGCTTTGTTCTGTAAGCAGACGGAACAGGACATGTCAATATTTGTCTGTGACCACATCCTGCAAAAATATGACTAGTTAGTTCTGTTGAGACTTTTTTTAAGATGAGCTCAGAATTTTGTAATTAAATTCATACACTCGGTTAAAAAGCTTTGTGATTGGAGTGAAAAGGTCATGTGAACAAACAATACATGAAAACAGCTAAGCAAATAGCAACTAAAACATGAACAATAACTTTCAGTCATGAGGTATTGTCGGTGCTGTTTTCAGATGTGCAGAGGGAAAGGCTCTCAATTGTTCTTAAGTCGGCTGGTAACTGGATCCATGTTTGTAGAGCTTGACAACAAAAGGCTTTTTGTTCACAATTTATATTCATCTAGGACATGCCAATTACTGAGCATAAACAGAACGTAGGGTATGAACAGGCTAGTATACCATGTTGCTCAATTCGTGATTTACCAGAAATCCATAATTTATATTAAAATATTTAGAATTACAAGTAGAAGCTACTCATTGGGGGATTTTAGATTTCTGCATGAATGAGCATGATGTAATTACTTTGAGGAAGCACACATTGCTGTATTAAATGTGGCAGCAAGATGTGCAACCTGGGCAAAACTCTTTCTGAATATTACTTGCAATCATTTCATTAATTTAGTGAGGCGAAACTGACTGGGACAAGCTAGTGGGTGCTTGATAAAAGAAGCAAAAAGACCTTCTACACCTGCTGTTTGCAAATAGAGCATACTAAAGAAAATTATTTGTTCAATTCTACCACGCTTTGTTATCAATGTAGCTCTGTGACCGTATGTAATTTACACGTCAAATAAGCATGACTGACTTTCTCTGCTGGGCCATTCAGAAATGTGCATCTTCTTACTGTTGGTGTGATACTCGTGCCTCCTGTGCTCTTCACAAGAATCAGCATGCTTTTTGTAGGATGTTACCCTAATCATGATGAATGAGCAGGAACACAGATGCAACTGCAGAAGATTTGGCATGTGCAATTTTACCGATATTTTTCTGTTCATTGCATAGTGGGGGAAAAAAAAAACCACCTGGTTAAACAGGAACTCACCTGAAAGAACAGAAAGAAATAACACTTGATAAAGCACACCCTCCCTGTGTCTGTCCCCTGTCTGTCCAATGCCCCCATGTAAAGTTTCAAATGTGTTAACTGTGCAAATCATGTTATTGATTAATAGAGATGTATCCAAAGGCAAAAATATAATGGTTCCCAAAGTATATGAAATGCATTGAGGTGGTGAGTGTGACTTGATAAATGAGCACATCATTTTAAGTTGTCAGCTTGAGAATTTTTTTGTGGAGTATGGAACAGAAACTTCAAGGTTTTTCTTCTCCATTTGAGAAGCGAGCAAGCAACCTTGCTAGTGGAAAGGTGTGCACTGAAAAAGGATGAACAGCAGATTTTAAGTTCTTTGTCAGTATGTGGTCCTTATGTTGGTCACTGGTTTAAACTCCTATTAAGAGTGTTTTTTTTCTGCCCTTTTTCAGGTAGTGGTGCTACAGCAGTTGTCCAGGCAGCGCTATGCAAACCCAGGCAAGAACGTGTAGCAATAAAGAGGATCAACTTAGAAAAATGCCAAACCAGTATGGATGAATTACTTGTAAGTAAATCGGAGGGCAACATACTACATGGGGACTATCTTCTGTTTTGATTTTGGTTTTTGCTTGGTACAAGAGTTTGATGCAGGATAGTAGTAAGAAAAATGATTTGAAAATATTCCTGAAAGAAATATGCGCTTCCCCTAAAAATATATTTTACTAACATATATTTTCTAATGCCACAAAACCGAGAAGTACAAATTTGAATCTTGGGATAACCAGATGTGGGAAGAACCTTACCCCTTGCTTTCTGAAGACTTGATTTTCAAGAGATTACTGTCTGGTTGTCTCTTAATACAGAGGAAATATACCTTTTGCTTTGGTTAAACACTGTTTAAAAATACAAAGGTAAAATTTAGTAGGTCTTCTCAAAATCTCTAAAGCACCGAAACATGGCAAAAACTAGTTGTTGGATCATTTTGTAATGATAACTTCTGAGGGAAAAAGTAGGAATGGTTATACTGCCATCTACACAAGGAAACTCTTGTTAAAGCTAATAACACACATTTATCTGATAAGCCATAGCAAGCCATTTGAGGAATGCTGTTTGTTTGGGTCACCGATCAGAGGAGGAAGGGACCTGTAAGAGGCCCTTTGTAAAAGGGACTGCAAGCGTTTTTCCTCTGCACTGGTTATGGCAATCCAGACAGAGTTGCAAGAACTGTTTAAAAATGAAACCTGTTGCTTTCTAATGTTCCTAGATCAGGTGCTTGTAAGACTAATGCGTGTTTATATGCAGGCAGCGTAACGAGAGTTGAAGGACACAAAACCATTCTAAAAGTGAGAACACTCTCTTCTGTTCCACAGGTTATACTACTGCCTAGAGACTGTGGGCTTTTTCTAATGCAGAAATTCCTGCCTCTGAAGGAAATGATCTCCTCAGCAGGGAATTGCCAGTGCAAAAGATATCTTGAATTTGATACAGAGGGTATGGTCCATCCAGTTTCTTCAGATAAAATGGCTTGTTTACAGTGGAGGACCCAAAATGCTCTTCCCATGGTGATTGATGGCGTTTGCCTTCAGTTTATGTAACAGTTTGTATGGGACATGGTTGTGTTTTATAAAAGAGGATTGTGGTAGTAGAAGGTACCTCTGAGGTAGTGAGGCTTCTGTCAATTAAACTCTAAAGATAAATTCTGAACTGTATTTAGAAAGAGAACAGCCCAAGGCGAGATGCTGTGCGTGAAGTATTAACATCTACAGCCCATAAAGAACATTTCTATAAACCCAGAAATACTAGTCATTGTAACATAAAATGGTCAAAATTTGATCTTGTTTATTATAATTTGAACTAGTAATGGAATTAAGGATTTTAAAGTTATAAAAAATAAAACCAGACAAAGCTGCCAAAAATCTGTGAGAGATATCCAGGTGGTCTAGAGAAATGACAGAAGTTAGTTACCAGTTTGTACAAAGTTACCTTAGCAAGTGCTTGATTATCTTCACTGCTGACATGTCTCCACTGTCTGCAAAATGAGACAATAGGTCTTGAAGTTTTTGTCCCATATTGCTTTCTTTTGGTACAAAGACAACTGTCCATACCATCTTTTTTTATTTTTGAACATAAGTCAATTTCTGCTTTTCTGTGTTCAGATTTTGTGTTTCTTTTATTTGTTGATCTGTTTTGATCTGAACATAAACTCTGGCTTTCAGAGTTCCTGGTTAGGAGCAGAAAAAAAAAAGGGGGGGCCATTTATGATTCCTTTTATTTTTAGATGTGCATATACATACATGTGCATGCATACACATACATAATTAATTCTTCTTTTTTTTTTTTCTGTGAGAGGAAGTATACTTATTCTGACTCAGTTCTAACAGATTTGCAAATTCTGTTTAAAGAAATAGAGATGCTATTATGGAAAAGGGCATCGTTGACCTTAAAAACTCTTGTTACAAGTATACTAACATTTTAATTTCAGTTAATAATACTTAGAATGCTGTTGTGTTTTGTGTTTTTAGCAGCATTTTTGAGTCTGCTCAATTTTTTCATCACTTATTTTTTCTGATCAAACAGTTTCTGTTGGCACACGGGTGTTCTAAAACTCTATCTGCCCTCTGAACATGCTGTTTTGTAAAGTCCTGCTGCTTACGGATGCTGTGCAAAAGGCACCCTTCACAAATTCTCAGCTGTGTGGCCTTCAGACAAGTGGAAAATGCAGCAAGCCTGGTGCCCATGTAAGCGGACTTAGGGCTTGGGCCAGTGTCAATTAAAATAGAAAGGCAGCGGGGGAGGGAGTTTACATAATACTAAGGTTACACAAACTGCCAAACTGCTGAAATTCAATACTCTGTTTCCTGTGATGTCCTGTGTTCTCACTATTGTAAGCTAAATGTAACTTAACCCCACGAGCCAAGGAAAAAGTTCCTTAGTATTGTCCTGACTGCGTATCTTCTGCCATCCATTTACCTCCAGTTTTTTAAAACAGAAGAAGTAATTAACACTACAAACTAAATAATATTCTGTAGGATGGCGTATTTGATTGAATAGATTTTCTGAACTGTTTGCATTCCTGCTTGGGCAGCCCTGGGAGGCAGGCTCTCTGGAGGAGCCCCCCATGTGTTATGCCCAGCCCCTCGAAGAGCCGTGCCCAGGTGTCCACACCGGGGTGCCCCGGGGAAGCACCCACAGAGTGGTGGTACCCACCTGGTCACTGGGAGCTGGACCCAGCCCTGCTGGCACTGCAGCCGAGCTCCGAGCGGAGCTGTCTTGCAGTTGCTTATTAACTGTGTCTGCCATCTGCCCTTAGGCCAACACACGTTTTTGTGCAGCTGCTCAGTGAAACCGGATGAGGAATAACCTGGCTGAAAAGAAGTTAGCTTTTAACCTGGAGGTATTTCCTGATGCAGTGCACACATTCTTGTGTGCACAAGGGAGGGAGAAGGAGAGGGGTGAGGGAGAGACTTTAAAGTCCTGTAATGGCTTTGGTGGTATTGAATGTCTAAGGTAATGTGAATGTGAAGGAGACTCTGGGGCATCCTCCTGGATGTCCTGCTGCAAGCTTTTCCTCTGAGAGTGTATTTTAAGCGAATGCTTTTCTTGCTCATCTGTGCATACCATGCACTTGAGCCAGATAGCTGAAGTTTCTGGAGGCTTACTGTTCTGTGTGTGATAGGGGCTCTCCAGAACTGCAAGTCCGAAATTAATACTTTCCTGACTAAGATTTAATCCCTTATCTCTCGTGGGGTGCTTCCTGATTGTTTATTTTTGTTTTGCAAATACTCTCTTTGGAAAAAGTCATCAAAGCTGAGACATAAAGTGCCTTTGGCCGTGGTTACTGTGTAGCTCAATTTTTGCCCATGAGCCGATGCAGGCAGACAAAATATTCATAGCAGTTTTCAGCTGAAGGTAGCAAAGCTTAGCACAGTCAGTTAGTATTGGTTACATTTCTGCACTATTAATGTGTGAGTAGAAAGGCTGAGGTGTATTTTCTCCCAGTAGTGGCAGATAGACTTCTTGAGCCCTTCGTATATTACCAGCACAGGAAAACAACCAAACCATGTAAGACAGGGTGTCAAACTCATTTTACCGGGGCCCACATCAGCCTCGTGGTTGCCTTCAACGGGCCAAATGTCATTTTAGGACTGTACAAATGTAAGAAACGAAGTAATAATAAAGAGTGGGAGAGGTATGGTTAAGATTTAGTATGGATAGCGGAATTAAGAATGTGAGGCAGTAATTTGACTTGTGTTTAAGCTAACATGTCTTCTGGGAAAGCAAAATGTTCCCCAAATACGTTTCTTCTGTTTTTCATGTACTGTCTCATGTGGAGAGGGCAAAAAAAAAAAAAAGGCTATTTTGCAAATTGCTCAGTTGTCCAGGCTCATTGCATTACTATCCAGGCATTCATCCTTCTGTGGTTCAGGACTCAGAAGTTGTCTGAGGAGGAGGACTTCTGACAACAGGACTACTAAAGTGTGTGTCAAGCTGCTGCCTGACTTAATAGTCACCAACAGGCATCACGAGATTAAATCACTGTCTTTAATACACAAAATTAACTTTTTAATTAGAAAGTTGCCATGACCTTGAGTAAATTGCAAATAACAAGGAAGAAACCACCCTCTTTCAAACACCTGCCGAATTGAGGTTGAAAGTTGAAAATGGCTTCTGTGGCAGCTTTAATCAATTTAAATGGGACTGCCATGCTGCCTGCCTCGAGAGCCAGTGCTAGTGCAGCAGGTAACACAGGTCCCCCTGAAAACAGTCGCTTTTCAGGGAGGGAGGGGAAGTGGGGGAGTGTGGTTTTTAGCTGGATTGGCTCCCTGACTGGCTCACCCTCCAGCAGCATTTCCTCTAGCACCAGGGATGGATCAGGGCTGTGTGGCCTGAGGTGGACAGGGAGAAGGAGGGTTGTGGGAGCTTAAATTGGTGTGAGGCCAAACCCTCCGGTACAAAGAAGGCCTAAGCACTGCTAAGTGAAGTGTTGGCAGGATAATGAGAGCTGCCAGAAAGGTGTTACAGAAAGAATGAATAGAAAAAGGACTCTGCTTGAAATAACAGATACAAGGCAGTCATTCTTAATGCGTACAGCTGTGGTGTGTCATAGATGGTGTTACTTGGTAGTGCCACGTTGTGCATCTGTTGGTGACTGTGTGCTTCTCTAGTCAATTGTTTCCTCTGACTTTTGGTCTGTAACATTGCTTTTTCCTCTTGCACTTCTGTTTGATTGCGTGGCTCTGGTGTCCACCTGTCCATCCCACAGTAGCTGAGCCAGTGGTGCTGTGTCCTTTGTCCAACAGCTTCCTTCCGCCTTTCCTACCTGCTCCCATTTGACTCTTTCCATATCCTTTTTGAACAGGAAATGCAGTAGGTTTTGATCTTTCCTTGTGTTTTGTTGTCCAGCCTGTATCCACACCTTCAGCTCTTGGAGACTGCTCATTCTTCATTGCTCACTCTGAATTTGGGACTTCATCAGAAATTTCTTTGCTGCTCTTAGAAGAAAATGGATGTAGTTATGCCTATATCTCCTGGCCAAACCTCCCTCATTTTCTTTGTAATGATATTTTGTCATGCATGCAGATCGATAGGTAAACTGAAATGGTTTGGTGCCTTGGTGCATATTCTGTGCATACTTCAGTTCTGTTGCAGTATTTCACTTTGGAAATTGCCCTTCTCTCTATAAAGTAGAACTGATATCTGGCTGTGTTATGCTGGTCTTTGTATTTCTTACAGAAAGAAATTCAAGCAATGAGTCAATGCAATCACCCCAATGTGGTAACGTATTACACTTCTTTTGTGGTGAAGGATGAACTTTGGCTGGTGATGAAACTGTTAAGTGGTGGTAAGTTACTGGTTTTACTTGTTTAGCTGCAAGGATATTGTATGATTTTTTTTTTTTTTCCTAATGTATCTTCTTTGAATTAATTGACCTAAACCAAGTAAGGAGAGGGGAGAGACCACATAGGATGAACCTTCAAGATCAGTCTTGATGGCAGCAAACTAGTGCCCCATCATGCTTGAAAGTAAGGATGGGAAGTGGTCATAAAATACCATTTGTTACATCACATTTAGTTGAATTGTTCAGTTCAATGTAAAGGAAGCGTAGACCCTGAGAGAAACCAGTGATTCATGGGAGGAATTCACTGTGAACTGTTGAAAATAAATGTTGCTATTAGATTCCTTGACATTGAACTGCAGTTATTATAGATTTCAAACTGGGTGTCACTAGGAATGTTGTCATCATTTCTTTGCAGAGAATATCCCCTTCCAGTCTTGCAGCTGCATGTTTACATCATGAACACATGAACCATAATTAATCTGGATAATAAACCAAAACCTTTGCTGTCTGTTTAAATGTGGGATACTCCAGAACTTTTAATAGATGGTATCTTAGCAAGATGTTAGCAGATCTTTCTAATGGGTTATAGTGTGTATATATATATATATATACTATATACTATAGTATAGTGTGTTAATAGTATTCTTGACAAAAAACAGTGCTTTGTTTCTTGTTTGAACAAGGCAGCGGTATGCTGTATTCTGAGCTAGTTACATGAGGTCTTTACACATACATGCAAAGATTTAAATTGCAGTAGCATAGAAAGAATGAAGAAATAGAACTTTCTCAATAATCTGATAATACTGTATATATACTTTTTTCTTTCCTGGATCTACAATACAGGTTCAATGCTTGATATAATAAAGTATATTGTCAACAGAGGAGAGCACAAAAATGGTGTCCTTGAAGAACCCATAATAGCAACAATTCTTAAAGAAGTTTTGGAGGGCTTAGACTATCTACACAGGAATGGGCAAATTCACAGGTAGGAGAATATACACAGTGAAAAGCAATTTTAAAGTTGAGTGTATGGTTTGTTAATACCGGTCAGCCACAGTTGCTTGGCTAAGCAAATTGTATTGCCTCTTTCAGAGACTGTAAATGTGATCAGTAATTATCAAATGAAACACTTGGGCAGGTGCTGTAAACTTGGCTGCAGTTTGTCACTAATACTTAGTACTTGCCAGGTCTTTATCATGTCTGTCTGTCTCTCTCACAGTTAAGATAGGCCTGTGCTGCACTAAATATGCCAGAATGGTGGTCTGTACCCCTGTGCCTCTTGGTACTCCAAATATTTAATGTGAATCTAGTTTATGTGATGTGGTCTGTGACTTGGTTATTGTATTGCACAGCAAATCTGTAATCTTGGGCACTCAGGCACTGCTATGTGGATATGAAATTTATTTTTTCCTGGCAATCAGTAATGTCTATTAGAACTCTATAGACCTTTCTTTATGATCACACATGAAGCTGGGAGTGGCACTATGGAACTGCATCTTGGTGTATATGTATCTAGTGATTGTTCTCTTCTATATATTCTCTTTCCACTGACTTCTTTAGTGTAAATTGTGCAGGTGCCTCAAGATGGTCTATACATATCTGCTGTAGCAACCCACAGGTTGCTTCCACTGTTTGGATGTTGGAAGTGCTGTACTCTGCCCTTCCTAACTGATTTCACTGAGTTGAATTTGCCTCTTCAGGAGGGTGCCTACAACAGGCTGTCTGTTCCAAGCATTAGCCTTTTATAAGGGAGTCTTTTAAACGAAAAGCAGATGTACCGCAAACAGAACCCTGAGAATCAAGGTAGTGCAAATGGAGCACAGTGATTGTTCTTTATGTGTACTTCTTATGTCTCGTCTTATAAATGAACTGCCTCTCATGTAAATCAAGAACTATTTCTTCCTTTTGCAGAGAGAAAATTGAGATAAATGGAGAAATAAAGAACAATTATCTTGACTTCTGGTCTGGAATGCCAAACATCTGCCTCAAACCTTAATTCATGGTCTTAATGTTAAGCTGATATTGTTGCGGAAGGAACATCCATTAGCTTTTAAGGATAACAGGACCCTTTGAGGTCAGATTTGGGCATTCCACTTGTCTACTCTTAAAGGACCTTAAAAAGATAAAAAGAGAAATCTATTTGTTACATCTGAGATTTCTCCTTTATTATAACACTTAATTTGTAAACTGTGCAGTACCACAGAAGTCTTGTTCAAGACGATACAGTGTGCGTTCCTTTTCCCGTGTCTGTTGTAAGTAAAAGCTGTGGTAGTTCGGGGGACACTGTATCAGGTGGTATTTGCCAGTTGGAGCTGTTTCCAAAATTGTTCAGGGATTTGGTTGTGTGTTTTGATGCGTTCTTGTTTCTGTATAAGGAAACAGGTTATATTACCTTTCTGTAGCAATTTGTTAAGTCTTTTCAGTACATTTTGGAGATTGATTTGCCCAAATTCTTAATGTTTATGATATATTTTGTATGAAAGATTTATCCTGTGCATTAAGAATGGGTTACACATTTCTATCAAATAAAAACAGCCAGAAAAGT
Source organism: Pampusana beccarii (assembly GCA_013399365.1). Taxonomy (NCBI): domain Eukaryota; kingdom Metazoa; phylum Chordata; class Aves; order Columbiformes; family Columbidae; genus Pampusana; species Pampusana beccarii. Next base: position 648,017 of record VWYH01009165.1, read on the forward strand.
TTCTTCTTAACATGATGTGTGAGAAGTGTGTTAAATGGATATAGGTGACTGTTAAACACCTGTTGAATTTTTGACAGATTCAGTGTCATGTAACTTTTCATTATGGTACCCTATAGCAAAATACGCTTGCTATTCCGTGAGCTGTAATAGCTTCATTGGGTAGAAAACTACTGCATATTTACCTTTCTTGAAGATTAATCTCTTCTGTGAAGAGATCAAAGAAGAGATTTTCAACTTTCCTTTTTCAATAGTGTTGCAGTGGATGTGAGAAAGCATTAATTCTTACTCTAAAGCTCTGAAAGCTCCCAGTTTGTGAGATTATATTTATAAAAGGTGTTAAGACAGACTTTAGACCTAAGTATTTCTGTTCTCATTTTATACAAAAGAGATTGAGTTTGTGAGAGTTAAGAGTTCTGTACTCTATTCTATTGTAAATAAGTTAACATTTTATACTTCAGTTTCTGTATCTGTGTTTTAATTTTTAAAATGCTGTCTTGTGAAACTAATAACTATGCAATATTTATTGATCTATTTATTTACATAAAAGATGCACGTATGTACTCTTATACTAACCTCTGTTTGTACATTCTAGAGATTTGAAGGCTGGCAACATTCTTCTTGGTGAAGATGGCTCTGTACAAATAGCAGGTAATGGCAGTGGTAATGACTAAATAAAAGAAAAAGGTAATTGCAGCTGGATTGGGGCAACAGATACACGTTTGTAGTGCTGTAGCTGCAAGTTATCTAGTTTCAGATTTCAGGATTTCTGTTAATGATACATGATTTAGATATTCTTCAATATTTTTCTGTGTTCTGTCAAACGTATCAGGAAATTTTTTGTGTCCTTGTAAAATTTCCTTTTGAATTACCCATGTACCTTAAACAGCTTGCAAAGGGTAGCAACTCATATTTCTGATCAAGTTTATTTCATTTATTTCTGCAAGTAATTGTAATAGTTCTTGGTGATTCAGAAACCTGTATGTATTGACCTTCATGAGGACCTTGGTTATAACTTAGCAAGTCACTGAAATGCATGAGATATCTGACCGAGAATTATTTTTGGCACTTCTGCCATTTGTCTTGCTGTGGTATTGGTTGGATAGAGTTTAGCATCTTAAATATCCTCTGAATGTATCTATATGCTTCTTGGTAGTATGTGAGAATCAAATTATTTGGTGTTCATAAGGTATTAAGTACTTAGCAAACCTCATATCCCGTCTCTCTAGGTAGTATCAGGTATCTGGAAAATAGCATGAGCAGGTGGTGATACATGCCCCCTCTCCCAGCACACTCCCAGGCCTTTCACAGCTTATAGCTCCTGACCCAGTGATTAAAGTTTTGTGTTTAGTAGCCCTCAGAAATAAAAATGGCTACGGTCAAAAGTTCTTTTGTACATAAACAATGCTTTCAAAGTACCATGTAAACATATATTTTGAGGGATTTAATATGCCAGTGCCTGAAGTTTATGAAAGTGGACGGGAAAATATTGTCTGGCAGGTGAATTGTTTACTAATTTTAAGTTTTCATGTTTGAGTTCGAGATTAAAGTAGGTAGTCAATTTTACAGACTCAAATTTTAATAAGATACTTGGTGTTTATTTGTTCTTTATTCTACCTAATAGGTGACTTCGCTTCATATAGCACTTTTGGCAACTGTTAAGATGTGAAGTCTGTGTTGTTCAAGTATGTTTTAAATTGTCTATTGTAAAGGAGTAGATGTCCAGACAACAAACTTAATTAAAAATAATAACTAAAAAGTTAAAAGATAAAATCTCAGGAGCCATCTGAAATAAAGCTGTTGACTTTAGAATATTACTTTCGCACATAATGAAATCTACTCTCCCAGTAATCAGATAACGTTCAAACAACTTCATTTATCCCTTTCTAGTTCAACTCCAGAGCTTGTTTTCTTGACCTTTTCCTCCTTGTTGCTGTAGGCATCTTAATGAATTAGGCTTTAATTGTGCTGCTGGGACATTCACTGAGGAAGTTCGGTAGCTGGATAGATATGTGGAATGTGCCTTTCTGTGATGCATTATTTCAATACTAGGTTATTTCCAGTCTTCAGGAGAAAAGTGCAGCGGTGCCAGTCTTGTTTCTTTGTTGGTGTAAGGCTGTTCTCTTTGGGACAGCTGAACATTGCACATTAACTGAAAGCTAGTTTTGAATGTCAAAGAGGCTGAAATTAATCCTTTTTATATCTTTTTGCCTTGACGAAGTGAGATCTCCTTTCATCTTTCAAGAACAGACACCTGATAATTTTGCTTCCTTTTATTTGCTAGAAGAACTTAGATTCTTTGGACTGCTCATTCTTTTGCACCTCAAGCTTATATAATGAAAACATGTATCCATAGTACACACCACTAATATAAATGAGGTGTAATAATTGAAGACACAGTTGTCTGTTAGCATTTCTGGGTTTTAAGGAGCTATGGCTTGCAAGTGAAGCTCAGTTCAGTTTATTTGACAGAAGACTTCTGTGGAGATATAGAGGAGCATAGATTCTTCAAAGAATTGGGATAGCTCGGCAGAGACCTCTCATTATGGACCTTGGAGGTTCTGCAAAGAGAATCTGCTCAGTCTTTGGTGGTAGAGAACAAAATACACATATTTGTATTTAAAGTGGGCGGACTTATTTTTAAAGTACAAAATTGCTCTGTACAGAGCAGGAAACTTTTGACTTATTTAGAGATATAATGTGAAATAGTCACTGCAGTGCTGCAGCTCTGACATTCTACTTAAAACTCTTGGGATTGTAACATCTGGTGTTTGGGCAGGCAAGATGATTGGTACTTAGTCAGGGTTTCAGCCTTCTGAGCCTGAGCTTCCTGGTGAAGGTCAAAATGTCAAAGAAACTGGTAAAGGAACAGATACGTGAGATGAGGTAAGGAGCACAGAGCAAAGAGCAATCTTACAAAGACTGGTGGAAATGTAGATGGCATGGATTGTATCATGCATTTAGTCTATACAAGAAATGGCAGTTTCGATAAAGCTCGTAAGAAAAAGAACGCATTTGGAGGTGTCAAATCAGAAGACCCTGCTCTTCGTATTTGTGCACAGGTGGTTGTGTGAACTTACCCATTGTACCAGTGGTTCTCAGGGTGTTCACTCCTGTGGTAATCCATACCCACAGAAATGTTTGAAAAGATCTGGTTAAAAACAGGCAGAGCCTGTGTCTCAGATAATCAAGCTAGATGGAGGAGAAAGATTTACCAGGGGAATTGTTTGGCAGCCCAAGCTTTCTTTGGCTAGCTCCATTCTCACAGGCTTGATGCTTTTATTTCTCTCCCAGTCTTAACTGTAACCCTACATGTGGCCTTGGCTGAGCCTTAGGTTAAAGTCTACAGCCACTGTCAAGGTGAGAAAGTTAAGAAGAAACGTCTTTGCAACCCGTGCCTTCCTGCAGCAGCTGCTTTGCAGCTCCACTGCCATGGAAGCAGTGGTTTTGTCATTTTCCCAAGCCTGATCCTCACCCCAGAGCTTGATTTTGGCTGAGGCCAAGTGCCCAGCCCTGGCTGAGGTGAAAAAGATGTTAGAGGACAAATGATTTGTAGGCTACGTTTATTTGGGTAGCTCTGTTCCCTTTGATGTCAGAATGCTTTACTAATACAGTAAAATCAGGGCTCTTCATTAAATGAGTTTTTTCTTTCATATTAGCTGTGACTTTAAGTGCCTAACACTTTTGGATTGTTCAGCTCTTGCCTTATGATACATTTCTCTTTCCTCTTTATGTAAATACATTGTCTCCTATGTGATAGGTGGATTGTCACTGTAGGTCATGTCTTTTCTTAAATACCCTGTATTTGTGGAAGCTATGCCTGGTATTGGAAACTAAAGTCTTGTTATTATTGAGTAACTATCAAAGCGTTCTTTCTGTCTGTAAACATACAACAGTGTTTGACTAATTTTATAGTGAAATGTTTACTTGACTTAATTGAATACTCATCACATCTTTCTCAGTGAGGTGCTGCAATACTTCGTTTTGAAGCTTATGCAATAAGATATTTTACTTAGTTTTTTGGTTGTGTGTTTTGGTTTTTTATCCATTTTCTTCCCTCACCCATTTATATTTGTTGTGTGTTGTCCTTTTGGAAATTAATGGTAACAGGGAAAAACAGCAGTAGGGGAGCAAAGGTTAAGTCAGGATTTTAGCTGTGTATCTCAGTTCCTGAAAGGACCTGTAAACAGTTGTCCAATACAAATTATTTATCTTTGGTACTGAAAGGGCATTTTTTTCCATGTCTCTCCTTTATTTATGCTTTTATTTATTCATTTTTGATTTCTACCCATTCAGCTTTTCCTTATATGCAATAGTTCCTCTTCAGAAAACAGACACTAATACCAGCATTTTTAGGGCAGTAAAACTTAGAAGTGGGTGTTTCTGAAGCTGTTCATGCTTTTCAGAAACAAAACCTGTCTATTCTATAACTTACAGATTTAAAAAAATATATATATATAGTCATCAGGCAAGCTGCAGGGAAAATTAAAGAATATTGTTTGAAGCTTGCTTTGTACTTGTCTAATATATTTCTGTGTGGTTTAGCAATGTAGAAGAGGTCTAGCATTTGAGTCTGGTGCTTAACTTGTTTAATGGAAAGTAATGATAAAACTACATTTTCTTTAGTTACTGATTTTTTTTTTTTTTTTAACCTTAATATCAGGGAACAATAGGAAAGTAAAAGTTGAAGTAGGTCTGTAGGAGACTACTTGATTTCAGTATAACTGGGTTGTACATAGCGTAGTCTAAAATGCTCTTCATATAGCTCGATTTAAGATAACAATATTTCTTCATACATTGGTAATCTGCTCTCCTTTTTTCCATTTATGCCCTACCTCTCCCATACAGCTGTCACTGATACGGTAATAGATTCACAGAACACTAAGGGGTTTTTTTGCTATTTTGGAATCTGGAAACATTATTAATGTCATTGTCTACCATGAAATATATGTTGTTCATCACTTCGCTGATTGTCTTTGATTTGTCAAATCTCAATAAGTATTTAAATTATATATGGTATTCCCTCTTGTTCAAATCGCAGTCAAATGTGGTAGCTAGACAGCAGTAGCTCCTTTGAACAGCAGCAGATGGAAACCTTTCAAACCTTGGCTCAAAGTGCACACAAGAACATCTTTCATGACAGATGTGCAGGAGTCCTTTGTCATGTTATTCAGGAAGACACATACTAGGAGGTTGAACTTGAAGGTGTCTTAGTGAAGGGCTCCCAGACAAAACTGTACCGTGTATTCCATTACATTTCAAGAACAGCGTGTCACAAAACAAAGCTAAGCTCTGCAATGGAGAGTTCCTATAAGTAGACCTTTATGAATTGACTTCGTTTCTAAAGTGTAAAACTTTTGCTTTGTTATAGGTAGTTTAACAGATTTTGACTTTTTTCCCCCTTCCCAGATTTTGGCGTTAGTGCATTTTTAGCAACAGGAGGTGATGTCACTCGTAACAAAGTAAGGAAAACATTTGTTGGTACTCCGTGTTGGATGGCCCCTGAAGTAATGGAGCAGGTATTCCTAATGTTAATATATATATATATATTATTTTTTTTTTTAGTCTTTAGTTTTTTGAACTTGAGACATCATTCACCTTGTTCTTCCTTTCTGGTTCTATTCCAGGTGCGAGGTTATGACTTCAAGGCTGACATGTGGAGTTTTGGGATAACAGCCATTGAGTTAGCAACAGGAGCAGCACCTTATCACAAATACCCTCCTATGAAAGTAACAGTCACTTTGTGTTACTTAATGCTGTTATCTGTATTATTGATGCTGCTAGATAGTTAGCAATCCTTCATTGTCAATAGCAACTCAAGATATCTAAATATGTGTGTTCTGTGGAATATTTATTGTCTTTTAATTTCTACATGGTTTGAATTGATTTTGTTTACGGTACCTCTTTTTTGGGTTTACTGTAGGTGTTAATGCTGACACTTCAGAATGACCCTCCTACTTTAGAGACAGGTGTAGAGGATAAGGAGATGATGAAAAAGTATGGCAAATCCTTTAGAAAACTAATTTCATTATGCCTTCAAAAAGATCCTTCCAAAAGGTAGGTCATTATTGCCATTTACAGTGGAATTATTTTTTTAAATGCACAGATGATTTAAAGTTCCAGTGTTTAAACATCATCTTTAAGTGTATGATTCAAATTTTACAAATAGCAGCCTTCAGTCCTCTTCATATGGGGAGAAGAAATAGCCTCTTAATTGTCACTTAAGTTTTTTTTCTTCTGGGTCGTTAATGCAATTTATTTATACTTAAATATACTGATGAATTAAACTCTGATCAAACAGAAGTCTGTGATTTGCATCTTAATTTCTCATCTGAGGCAAGACAGAAATCTTGATATTGTACGTAAGTCTAACAAGACTGTTCAGATTGATAAGACGGAACTGTTGGTAACCAAACATCAATCTTTTGGCCTTTAAATTAAATTACATAAATAATTTTATGTTTTCCTATTTTGTGACATAAGCTCAGTATTACTTTTAACTTAGATGTTTCCAGAGAAAATTACTTATTAAGAGGTATTTATTTTTTACTGTAACGTTAGGGGCTCCAAACTTGTTTAGAGTTTTCCTCATGTTTATGTAGGCAATTACTTGTCATAGTATCTGTGTGTTTTATTCTTTCTTAGTGTGTTTTGTGAACAGGATAGCCAAGATGATAAAAATAGTAAACATCTATTCCAAAACCATTGCTGAGGTCCCAAATTCCCAGCACAATTAATTTATTTATCCTTTATTCATTTTTATGCAGACCTATTTTTGTAGGTATCTTTTGCTGAAAAGGTGGAGGAGGCGCATTCTGATTAACATTGTTTCCTAAGGGTGTTTAATGTATCACTTGTTTTAAGACTTTCAGAGCTGCTCTTTCTGGAGAAAAAAAAGATTGTCCCGAGTGAGTGCTGTGTGGGTTTTCTCTGGTGTGTACTTCGCTTATGTTATACTAGCTTAAAAGGAAATTATTGTGGGGACTGAGGTCAGAAAGGTGACAGCAGCAATACTAGAGAACAAGCATAATTAAGAAAAAGGATTGCATTGCGACATCTTCTTGAAATCCTTAAAATGCTTTTTTTTTGACTGGAGGATCATTTTTGTACTGTTTTCAGAATCCCAAACCCGTGCAATTGGTGGTGTTAGTAGCAAGTCCTGATGCTTTAAGCTTAGCACTGCTGCTTACAGATAAGAATGAAATGTGTTCTGGATAATCAAGCTTCTTTTAGTTTCCTGTGTCCAGAAATATTCAGGGCAAGATTACATTGGTATGAAAACACGGGAAGTAAATAATTAAAATGGTTTTCCTTCTCTCTTTGAATACGTAATGCCGAGTTAGCTGACACATTTGAACACATTAGTGTTTAAACTAATTACACTAACTTATTACACTGATATTTAGACATTTGTAATATCTTCATACTCAGAATTGCCTTGGATTGAACACGTAGACCATCAGATCAGTGATTACATCTGTGTACTGGTTACTCTAACCAAGGAGCAAGTGTCCTTATGTTGTAGGGTCATCGCTATTTCTTATGTTGCTCCCCAGCCAGGATTTAATTTTGCATGGAGGTACCTCCGTAGTCATTGTGTCAGTTGTGGGACAAATGCCTGCTCTTTCTGGCAGATTCTAGGACTGGCATTGCACTGTTGTTGTGTCAGAACATGATGTTTGTGGTTTTGGGATCTGTGTGTGGGTGTTTCTCTCTCTCCCCAGTGCCAAGAGTGCTGCCTACAGTCCTCAGCTGCAATTCACTGCCGTGGCCTGTGAGGAAAACAGGCCCAGAAGGCATATCCAGACCAGTTCAGAAGTGTCTGGCATAATTAATGATAGAGGAATGGAAAACACTAGTTTAGATAAAACTTTACTAAGAACCTAGCTTTTAACTGTGCATATCCCTGTTGTGAGATTTGATGGTGCTAGATCTCTGAAACTTGTCTGAAAATTAAATTTCTGATAGAACGTTAAAACTGTGACAGAGAAATTGGTTTGTTTGTTTGTTTTTAAGTGTTCCCCTTCCTTTTTGCTCATCCAAGGTTTATGTGTGACTTACGGCTAAGCCTGGTGGTCTCCACAGTACCATTACTAAGAACTCCTTTATTGTAGAATTTTGTGCTTTGGAGGGGAAGAAAAATAAGTGCACAATGGAGCTACTGTCTGTGTCTAAATTGGATGCTTTTTGTTGATGTCAGAAGTTGTTTCATTAATTCTAGCGGGAGTGAACTGATACATACATACACACTAGTTACTGGTCCTCTTTTCTTCGCTCACTCTTCAGATGTGTCCACAGAGAAGTGAACTAGTACAGATTTTGGTTTGGTCTTTTTTTTGAGAACAAAATTTTCCAAATTAATGCTTTCCACTGTCTTACCTAGTTTATGTTATATCCAATCTCTTGCTTTAATGTAAATGGAAAACTATAACGGATGTTGCTTCTGTTCATTTAGAAATAATCAATCTTGGAGATTTCGGCTTTCCTGAACATAGCTGTGTCAAAATTAGTCTTGGTTAGTGGTCTGGGCTCCTAATGGAAAGGATGAAAAGAACCTGAAGGATTTTATTTCATCCCAAGAGATGCCTTACTTTCTCTCCAGAGTCTGCTTCAATACTAGAGCTGGCTTTGGCTAGCTAAGTAGCTTTTTAGGTCCCTGAAGCTAGGGGAGACAAATCCTGCTGTTGGAATCATTCTGGTAGCTGCAAGACTGTGCTTATCTGTTGAAAACGTCAAAAGTATAAACCTGAGGATGATGAGAAGAAAGAGACTTAACCGAACTGCAAATAAAAGTGAAATGTCTAGGTTTTGACCTCCTGACTGTTGCTTTGATTATCAGTTGACTGATTGGTTGGAAGATGCTCCTGCTGAGTCTCTTGGTTTATGCATCACGTTAATAGTGTTGGTATAGTTTCTTGTGAAAACCTGCCGACATCGATGAAGTAAAAGAATGCTGGTAGCAGATATTGATGCTACTGTTTGGAGAATGTAATTATTCTTTTATTGCTGTGGAGCAAAGTTCAGGTGCATTCAGAGAGTCACTTGGGAAAGAAAATGGTACCTGACTTTGTTTGTTTTGAGGGTAAAATGCATTTGTGTTGAAAGAAAAAGGGGGAAAACTGGCAACTTAGAGACTGATTTTTTTTTGTTTGTTTGTTTTGATATTTTTGCTGTAGGGAGGCTTAATTTTCAGTTCAAAAGTATTACAGACGTACCGTTTAACTAACGTCTTGTACTGTGTTCACTGAGAGGGGTCTTTGTTTTCTGTTCTAATTTATTATTGATCTTTCAGGCCCACAGCAGCAGAACTTTTAAAATGCAAATTTTTCCAGAAAGCCAAGGTAAAATGTTTAACCCTACGAGTAAATTTTGCTCTGCCTTAAAATCTACATGAAATTTCTTCTTTCTTTGTCTTGATTTTTAACTTACTGAATGTTGGTTTTGCAGAATAGAGAATACCTGATTGAAAAGCTTCTCACTAGGACACCTAATATAGCACAAAGAGCAAAAAAGGTAAGTGTATTCACATCTTTTTCTTGACTAGTATGTAAAACAAAGTATGGACTGTTCAGTTACCTTAAAAGTTCTTTGGCTGACTGATTCTGTTACGGAGTACTTAAAGACACTGACTGTGGAATGAGTGGTTTCTGCAGCCTAGCTTTTTTCAGGAAGCCTTGGGGCATTTTGGCTTCCTTTCTGGCCTTGCCAAAATGATATATGGTATTTGTTGTCATACATGATACGATTTTTTCCTCACTCCCTTTTACAAAGCTATAGGTGAAACAGTTGAGCAGATAAAAAATGATCTGTGAGTGTATAGGTTCATAAACTGCAGAATTCGTATCTTCATCGGTCACCCAGAGAAAGGGTGAATATGCTATAAATGGTATTTATTGAGGACTACCTGGTTCTGTGGATTATTTCAAATGTGATGCCCAAATATGTGGCAGTTGGGTCCAAACTCTCTAGAAGTGCTGCCGAGTTATTCGGGCCAGTGGAGCCTTATCCCACAGGTGAGGGAGTTAAACCCACAGCTATGGCATGTACTGCTGTTTCTGTGGTGCCTTTGGTGCTTGTACAAATGAGCTTACCAGGTGATGTGTGGCAGAACTAAAAAAAACCAACCAAACAAACATTCTTAACAGGAATTTTAAAATTTGAATATGAAGCAAGGTACCGTTCTAAGAGCTGACAGGAATGAATGTAGGCTCCTGCTTGTATGTGAGAAATTACGGAACTCCCTTTCTGTGGTGACTTAACTCTCCATATCTCTTTGGTACGAGGAACCTGCTCAGAGACTGCTGAGCCTCTGCAGATGACAGAGTAGTGTGCTGAGCCCAGCTTTCTAAAACCAGGCTTTCCTGGAAGATGTTTTGAGGAGGGACAGGACAGGAGCTGTTTCAGCTTTTGTTGGCACATCAGTTAGGCTTCAGTTACCTGGGAACAGCACTTGTAAGCTTTTCCGTTCTCTTTGCGAATATCTGTTTGGCATAATTCTACAACACTGAAATGTTTGTTCACATGGTCGCTTGTATTTGGAAGAGACTATCAGCAAGACCTGAATGCTTTAAGTTCCTTGTAATCTTCTTCTAAGTAGAAGTAATTTGAGAAATCAGTGGAAATGATGGGCCTTTGTAAGAGGCTGGAGTAAAAGCAGGAATGAGAGGGCTTGTGGAAGGGCTGGTGCTCTGGGCAGGTGAGCAGCTGCAAGGTGCAGAGGAAAGGTGGGAGTAGTTCAGCTGTTTGGCCATGTGGTGGCAGCAATGCCACATAAAAAATTATCTAACGGGGAAAAATCATAGTGGTTTGTTTCTCGTTTTACATCTTGAGCCGTACAGGAGTGATTTAGACATGTTATAGTACCAGGTGGGTTTCTGATAGAGCATATGCCTTGTGAGATTCTTCTCCCAGCTGTATCCTCAGGTCAACTTTAGAGACTGCGTGTTAACTTATACGTACATGTACGTATACTTACGTCTTTAAATAACTTAGCATCTAGAATTGCAAAATAAGTGCAGGGTAGCCTCCCTTACACCATCAGAAATAGTTTTTTGAATGGCTTTTTGGAGAATTCTTTCTAGTTTGGAAGAGATGTGATTTGTAAAAAAGTCAAAGCTGTACATTGCTAGAGACAAATTGATAGGTCTTTTAATTACAGCATAAATGGAAAAAATATTTAGGTTTTAGCTAGTGAAAATGATAAATTATTTATATTTTAAAAGGACACAATATTAAAATTCATCAGGGATTTAAAATTTAATTAACTTGTTACAACTTTGCATGTAGCTGCTGTTTTAAGATACCATAAAATATACATGTATTTTAATATTAAAACTGTGGGATTTTATTTAAAAAAGCTTGTGTAAGTAGAGTTTGGTTGCTCAAACATTAACACATAAAATGTCTAAGAGGTCACTCTTGGAAGAAGTAGTGTCAGTAATGGAAAAGAGAATGTCACCAGGGCAAGAGATGCGAAGGAGCTGGTGTCATTGCTGCTTAAATTAGATTCTGTAGCACTTGGTGTGAAATGCCTATAACTAATGATCTGTAGCACTGCTGCTAGTAAAAATTTCAGATCTGCCCTGCATTAATTTAATTTTTCTTACATTTACCACAGGTGTAATTACTTTGCCTTGTTGTCCAGAACTCTAGCCTCAGTTTAAACTTTAAATTCTTTTCTCTTGACATAGTGCTCTCATGTTTTGCTTCTGCCTTTAAAGCTTATAATTGGCAACTGTTTTGACTAAATATGAATTCAAATCTGTTTGTGAAATCCTGAAAGAGGTACACATGGTCTTGTATGTGTGAGGAAAACATTTTATATTGTAAAGATGTCTTCTCTTTTAAAACCCAATTTGATAATTAAACAACACCTACATTATGTGTTTAAAATACTACTTAACATCAGAGTTGAAAACTACATCTTTGCACACCTGTTCCCCGTCCCTGGTTTTTTGATTGCTTTCAATTCTGCTAATTTTGAAATTATGCCATTCTTCCTGGCCTTATCCTAGTAATTAAGGATAACACTGAAACACTTCTGGAATTGACTTGTCCAGGAGGAACATGTCTTGCCTCTTTCTATGCAGAACCTCTTTAAGCAAATACTGGCACTGATCCACAGAAATGAGTGTTACACCATGCAACTTCCTACTGGCAATTCTGGGTTTTGTTACTGTGAGTACTCACTCGTGAGAGCATTGCTGGTGCCAGGAAGAACTGGAGAGAAGGCTGTGGTGAATGGTCTGAGCTCAGTGCTGCATGGTAAGCGGGGACGTGCTCCGAGGCCACACTTTGATCATTGATGGGAGTATGGGAGCATTGATTGCAGCCTCTGCCTTGGGTGTGATGGTAGAGCAGCCTGCCCTGTCCTGCTTGGATCAGGCTGCGCTCACCCCTGTTATACAACCGCTTACCAGGAGTTTAGATACACTATTTGTTAACATGTGTTGAAGCAGTTTTAATTTTGAACTTAATGGTTAGTTGTTTCCTTTGGGATTAAAATTGCTGTATTGGAATAGAGGACATTTGAAACAGCTTCCAGAATTCCACCGTCAGTTTTGAAATGTTGTCACAGTAAAAAATTAATTATAACTGTAAGTACTCTGTATGCACAAAGGCCCTGGATCAATTTTGTGGTTATATATAATCCTGTTTCTTTAATTTTGAAAAATCTCCTGCATGACTGCCACTTTTACAAGGTGAAAAGGGAAAAACATGTATCTGCATTTCATTTTATTGCTGTCTGAAGTGCTGCTAGTAAAAAAAATAAAAATCTGAGTAATAATTGGGCTTGAATTCTCTTTCTGGGAAGGTGGTATTGGTCTGCACTGTTAATAGAAGCTTGTTAGACCTCAGAGTTGTAAGTTACTGGGAAAAACCTGTGACAGCGTAACGAGATGATTAGTGTGATACCAGTTTTTACTGAAACTTCAGTAGAAATACCTTTACTGGTGGGCTGGAATTCTAGCTCTGCAGTACAGTTAATTTAGGGAAATGTTACCTTACAGAAGAAATTAACAACCCCCTGCATTTAATGAGGAAAATATGTTTAGATCCCAGATTTCTTGGACAGCTCTGACAGCGTGATTGCACCTCAGCAAGACATATATATGTAACATTTCCTGTTTCAGTAGCGGGTTTAATCTGGTAGACACACGTCAGCAATGATGGGTGTTAGTACAGCTGGACTCCAGACCTTTAGAAAAGCAGAGAGCAATGTTAGTTTGAGCTCAGATTATTAATTAAAAAAGTGTATATGTTGCTATGATTTTTTACACTTTAAGAAATGCTTATTTCATTAATGCTGATGTATGAAGGGAAGGGGCATGTTTTATACTGAAACACGATTTCTGGAAAACAGCAGCTGAACTATAAGAATGTATTTGGCAAGGCTTTGTGTGGGGGAGGCCTTTCCATCACAGAGGATTAATTGTTCAGTTTACCTAGAATGCCATTACAAATAAAAAAAGTAGCGCAACTGTTTTTATATTGTTGGATATTACTGCGAATAAACAGAGGAGAAATTGGCTTTCAGACCATCTTGGTTTCTTCGTTTATTTTCAAGAAGTTGTTGGAAGTAAAACATAATGGAAACTCTTATTAAGTAAAATGTAAATTTGACAAAAATTCACATAATCAGAAAGCAATGCCTGTGTTAGTGGGCAGTAAAAGTGGAAGGTGTTTTAAGGGGCAAACACATGCAGTTGCATCAGCTTTGTTTTAACATTTCAGATAAAGGGGAAAGATTGCTGTCAGCATTTCTGCCAGGTATACTTAAATGCAGTTGTACCATAAGAGAAAAGGAACTTCATACAGTATATGGGTTTGTCCATCCTTTCTTTCATTAGGTGCTTTTATGCTACAGGAGCACAGAGTTTGTGAGGTTGGATTCTGTCCCCTCTCAAATGGAGCCAATCTAATACAGAATAGATGAGCTTGAAGACAAGCTATGGAATAGTTGACTCAGTTGAGTGTCTTTTGTACTTCAGATGGCCAAAAGCATCTCTATGATAACTGGATTACTTGTTATGGCAGGGTTTAAAAGCTCACACATGATTCATCTTAATCATTAAAACCTAACGTATTGGATAGTGCTTTCCAGTTCATGGGCTGTCATGGTTCAACTTCAGAATTCATTTGTGTGGTGGATGAGTCACTGTCTCTCGTGTCACAGCATTGATCTGCTCGTTAGCTAATGGTGTGTTCGTGACCTGTTCACTTGTTCAAAAGTGTCTGTGTTCTAGACTAACATGAGGTTGTTGTATAATGAGAACTTTTCTGATTAGACCAGTAGCTTTAAATGTTTGGCATTTATCTAAGCTGTTGAAACTTTCAGTGCTGGAGGACAGTTTCATTACTGTAAAGAACAAGTGTTGTGTATTCTTAAAGGTGCTGCTAAAGGTCTCCTGGTTAAAGAATCAAGACAGGATAAAGGAAATCCAGGCTTGCATGATGCTGGTTTTAGATTCTTTGATCAGAAGCTATGTCTTGTAACTAACCAAAAGATAATCTTATTTTATTGTCCTATTTTTAAATGATTTGGTTTTCTGTCCCTTGCTGAGAATGTGCAGGAAGGTGTTGGTTTTATCTCTTTGCCTTCTGAGAAATGAAGCCTCAAACACTTCACTTGCATGACATCCAAACCCAGATTGCCTCTCTTGGATTTGAAATGGTGTCCTAAGTAGAAAGTGACCCAATGGAATTAGTTGTTATTAAATCTGTTCCCAGTCTATAGGCCAAATCAGTGTTCTGTCAATGCAGGTAGTGACAGCTGGCTTGCTCGTGTCACCTTAGTGTTCAGAGGTGTCCCACTGTGCTCTCCAGCGCAAGATGGTAGAAGAAGCCTTTTTGCATGTCTTTGTTGCTAAAAGTGATGAGGGGTTTTGGAAGGATGGGTAAGTGTGTGTTACTTGTGATTTTGTACATTTTGGGGAAGATCGTCAGGAAAGTCATGCAGGGAGATGAATTGCAAAGAGGATTCTGTACATGCAAGGTGTCTCTGAAGCAAGTTGCCATCTGTTGCCATTTGCTGAAAGACTAAGGGAATAGCTATGTGAGAATTTTTGCTTTCATATGGAGAAGTTAAATCTTTAGCCTTCCTAGTTCTAAAAATCTAAATAAATGGAAGGGAGGGAAAAAGAGGGGGGCGGGGGGAGGCAGGCATTCTGAAGAAAGTGAAAAGTAAATGTTTTCCTGGTTAGACATTGTAAAGCTTTTAGAAGTACAACACTAAATAATTACATGCCATTTGTTTTGACACTTGTCCCCACACACTTATGCTTGATACTGGTGATATTCTTGAAGTTCCTGGGGAGAACTGCAAGGGAAGTACCGGTGAGGCAGGACATCCTTGAGATTGTGCTACCCAGTGGTATTACAGGGACTTAATTTAGCTGAAAAGTGCTCTTGGCTCAAGAAGTTAAAATTATGGCTGGAGCTGAAAACTTCAAGGTTTTAATCAGAACAGGTAGTTTGAGGCTAGCAGAGCAGAAAGATGGGCTGGAACAGTAATAGTTTGTATGCAGAGTCCAGTTTCTGTTTAGCACTGAAAAGCAGCTCCACGAGAAGATTATTCAAACTGTGCATCTGCAGGTAAATGTAAAGTTACATAGTAAGTGAAGTGCAAGGGGAAGAATGTCAAGTGGATGACAGATGTGTGGTCCCAGCTGTGCTGTGCGGGAGCCGCCAGCAGCAGAGGGCAGCCGCATCCAGCGCTGGGAGAGCTGCGCTCCGTTAGGAGTGGCTCCGGGTCTGCGAGTTTTAAATGCCATAGACTGATGAATGCGTGCTGCTTCTTGATATCTAACTAAAATATAAACACTAGGGGTTTATAAAATCGGATTCTATAAAAATTGAAGGTTTATGTTTGCTATTTTCATGTTCATTTGTAACTATTTAGAGGACTGCACTCAAGTTTTCGTTGTTTTTTTCTTTTTTTTTTTTTTTTTAATGGCTTGAATAAGCTTAGGTCTCTTTAAAGTCTGTGTGGAGTGCAGAATGTATATTATAGTAATTTGTCCTGTGGGCATAAGTAAGTGGAAACCTTGTAGAAAATAGAAAAAAATCAGAATTTCACCTTGAAATGGTATTTTCAAGCCTTTCAGCTTGAAAGAAGATGAAAATAATAGTAAATTCTTCTTTGAATTCTATAGTAGTAGGCTATTTTCCTAAATGTTGCTTAACATGACTATATTGTTGATAGTGAAACCCATAATGAGTCTTCCGCTATTGGTTAATGAAGGCTCTACGTGAGGCTGTGTTTCTCTACTTTCTTTTTCCTTCTGGTCATGTTAGGAAAGTAAATGGCTTAGGTGATAGAAAAGGATGGTGGAACTGGAAAATTCTGATTATAAAAGAAGGAACCAGTGGTCCCTCTAACAGAAAACCTTTTAGTAGTGAGTCACCATTGCGATGCCCATTCATCTGAGCAGCCAGGAAAGATAACCAGAAGCTCTAAAGATCTGGATCTTTGTCTTCTTCATCTTTTACAGTATCAAGTTAGTTTGCCAATTTACTGTATTTTTTATTGGCTTCCTTTGATTCCTGCAGGTACCTTCTTGGCCTTAGCACCTTGATTTGACTGAGGGTGGAGGATGGGGCCAGACAGGGAAATAAAGAGGATATGAAAGAGCCTCTCTACATGTATGAATGAGCCATCAGGTCATGCCTGGTAGCCCATTTGGGATTCCTTGGTTCTCAGGTGAAGTGTTACTTTTGAGAAACAATGCAACTCCTCTGCACAGTTGTTTGAAAACATCCTCCTCAGCACACGTACATATTCGTGCCTAAAAGGACTATTTTTAAAATGTCAATTAAATAAATATTTGCAGCTAATAACACTTAGTAATGAAATTTATGTGGTGGAACTAATAAAGGGAGAAATCATGTCTGAAAACCAAAAATCATACTGAATTACTAAATTTGCACATTTCCCTTGTTACTAAGACTTCAGCAAAACACTGCAGTTTCTCAAAACAAAATCAATTTCAAGTTTTGGAGCAGAGATAGTAAGTATGTTGCAGCATTTATGTAAAACCTCATGGTTTTAGAAAGCAGGATTAGGAGTGCAGGGAATTACCTGCACTTGTTTACAAGATGTTTATGTGACAAAAAAATGTCTCTAGTTTGAGCCACTGCATTTTGCTGTCTCTAAGCAGCAAGAGTGAAAGGATGTGGACAGAGAATCCCCCAGAGTGGGTGGGGAGTTGGTACGTGGAGCATCTGTACCCATTTTTCAGCATTACCTCTAGAGATGTGGGAACCTGCTCCCTTCCCTTCTCTCCCTGAGCCTTCGGTGGCTTTGTTTTCCTCTCCCTGATCGCTCTGCTGTACTCTAGTCCTAAACCGTGAGTATAGGTGAGATTTCATGGCAGTCTTCTCAACTGATGCCCTTGCCCTTGGCTGTCACACCCGTTATCATGTGAGCATGATACTGTTTGTGTTCAGCTATCAAAACAAACCAGAATCATAAATACTTAGAGCAAATGGTCTTTTTTTAAAACAGATTTGTATTCTTTGTTGACTTGTGCTGTGTTATCCCTTAGAAAAAGGTGCTCTTCAAGAACGAGTGAAGAGAGCTGAAGACATCCTATTCAATGCAGAATTATTAATCTCCTTTCTGCATTACTCCTTCATGAAAGAAGTGGGATGATCTTACATTTTTTGACTTCCAAGTTGCCAGTGTAATTGATTCCAATAGTGATTAGAAGCGGAAATTTACACAAAGATGGTGAAGAATCCTGGATTTATGATTCTTAAATGACTTGGGTGCCTTTTCAGTTTTTGCAATAGTTTGTGCTGCATTTAGGGAAACAAATATTTGCATGTTTGCATCAGTGACTCAAACTTTCCATGTTGACTTATTTCCTTGACGGTAATTATAAATGTTCCATAAACGTGACATTGCATACTTCAGAGCAAACAATAAATAGCTGTTTTGGAAGGGTGTGCCGGAAGGTTGTGATTATATATTTTTATTCCAAAAGTGGTGCAGTTTAAATTTTTGAAGAAACTGATTGTGAGATCAAAACATAATTTATGGAAGTTTAACCCCAAAGTAAATTAAATGTTTTTGGCTGCTATTTCATTTTGAAATTTTGAATGGGATAACAGTTTCTTTCAGAGTTGCCATGTTTTGCAAACACCATTTGCGTTTGACTTAGAATTGAAGAATTCAGTTGGAATTGTCTTGGAACTGAAGGATTTGATGTTCCTGTATCTTTCTAGTGAGATAAGATATATATGTGAGAGTATTGTCTGCTCTTGCATTTAGTGACTCAGGACATAATACCTGAAGTGCTAATGAAACCTCAGCTCCTCCCACAGTAAGGTCACCTTGGAATACTGAAATTCAGACCCTTCAGGCTGAGACTTTAGGGCATAGAAGATGTGTACCCCAAAAAATGTGTTTACTTCCTAGGAGCTCCCCCATGTTTTTCAGTTGAAAATTTCTCTTTTTTCACATAGGGAATACGCATACCAGAAATGCCTGATGATGTTTTTCAGGAACTGCAAAACCTTAAATCCTCCATGTCCTTTCAGTCAGCAATTTGGACAAAACCTGAGCGTGGTTGTACAATGTAGAGAAGTGATAACCACTCATTTAATGTGGAGTATGAACAGTAACTTTTGCAAAATTTCAGGGTTTGGGACCAGCCTTACCTGTCCCTTTCTGCGTACAAGAATTTTTTCCCCCAAAGCAAGTTTCTGAGGATTTGGATCTTTTCATACCATGAACAATTATCCCAGAATTAGTTTCTGTGCCAGATTAAATTCTTGCTGTCAAAGCAGTGTCTTAGGCCTGCCCGTGCTTTTAAAAACAAACAAATAGACAAAACAACAAACAAAACGAACAACAAAAATCACAACGAAACAAGAAGCAAACAAAACCAAAAAATAAACTAAAGAAAACCAAAGCCCAAAAACCCCTCGCCAAACAAAACCCACACACAAAAAAGCACACAACCCCTGCCTTTTCCTGTATATGCATGTGAAGCACTGGAACAGGTTGCCTGAGGAAGTGGTGGTGGAGTCACCATCCCTGGAGGTGTTTAAAAGGTCTTTAGACGAAGTTCTTAGGGACATGGTTTAGTGCTAGAGTTAGGTTATGGTTGGACTCAATTATCTGAGTGCTCTCTTCCAACCAAAATGATTCTATGATTCTATGGTGAGAAAAAACAAAGTTCCCAGTTGCATAAAGCACATTCAGGTTTGCGGAGTTTTTGTGGCTTGCATCAGAATAAAAATGAGACTTTGCATTATAATGAACTCAGGGGAATGTAAGAATAGTCAGCAGTGAAGGGATTAGGATGTTCACATGAGCAGTGAGACTGGGTGGGATGGGGACCAGCCTTCTCCTCAGCAAGTGCCTCAACTCTTGAACAAAAGATGATGTGTACGCGTGGGAATTTATGCTCTGGTTTGGACCTCAGATTTTTTTTTTTTTTTTTTTCAAAAATGTGATTGCAGTGTAGGTGTTCTTATGCAAAACGACTGATACTCTTTTGCATTAAGGTATATTGTAGAAAGTGACTTCTCCATGGTCTGCCTTTTACCTCAAGTGCTAGGCTGTGATTAAATAGGTAATGGTTTTAAACAAAAGGCTTGTGCCATGACTGGATAAATGTGATGGTATGCTGATTTCCTTCATTGCATTGGAATGCTAGTAAGTGCATAGGTGTGGGGGATTGAAAATTGGTTTTGTATTGTCGGTTTGCAAGAGGCCTAAAGGCAAAAATTATAAAATCTGATTGCTCTACAGTCTTAAGATATGTATAGAAGGAATTGGTGTGGGGATTTTTGAGAGAAAAATACATGGAGCAAAATGTTTGCTAAAACCAAAACTGTGTTCAGTATGTCCTGTTTCTCATCATTGTTCTTCCTATAAAATAACTGGCATGGTAACTGGCATTGTAAATGGTTCTCATGAAGTTGTATGAGAAGTGAAGCTATTGGGACTTGTGATTTAGCAAAAAAAAAAAAAAATAAAAAAAAAAAAAAAAAAAAAAAAAAAAAAAAAAGAGAGAAAAGGGGGGGCAGTAAGGGCACAAAAAACTTCACCTTATCAGTTACCAAGTAATATCGGCACTTGAAAGAGTAGCTCATATCTGTTCTATAAGAACTTTTGGAATCTGTGTAATGGGGGAGTCCTGTCCCCTATAAGAACCATTACCACAGTCATAGGGAAAGGTGAAGATATGCAGCATCAGTAGACTGGTGCTTCGCTTTGCTCTTGAAAGTCAAATCTGGGGTCTTACTAAGACAGACTGCAGAAAATTAAAAAGGTGAGGTGTTTAAATAACCACCTTGTCATTCCTGCTCTCTGGGGCATGTGTAAATCTTGCATGCTGTACTAGCAGATGTAGTTGAAGGGCATCAGTGGTAAAAACAAAAGACAATTTTATCTCCAGAAAAAGCAAACCCAGTTGATTTGTTGAACTGCAGTATTTCCAGAAGGATTTGTGTTTAAAAAAAATAAATACAATTTTAAAAATTAAAAAAAAAAATTGCCTTCTGTAGATATGGAAGTGCAGAAAATGGAGAACAGCTCTGACTAGTTAGACATCAACAGGGAGCAGTGTCAGGGTTCCACAAGGACTTTTGCAGATGGTTGGGATCTACATGTCTGCCTCTCTATAGACATTCAGGAACAAATTACATTTTCGCTCTAAGTTACCTATATATGGGGAGTGGCAAGGTGCCTTCCATGTCACTGAAATGTTTAATGCTCATTAATGCCAAAAATTTTGATTACACAAATGCATTTTTCAGGTCACTGTACTGTTTTGGGGAGCAGAGTTTTAAATGTTTTAAATCTTTCCAGGACTCCACCCCAAATATTCAGTTCCTGGAGACCTTAATAGGAATAGCTTAAATAATTGAGATAATGCAAAAACCAAGATTACTAGTTCAGTCATCTTCCTGTAGAACAAGGAAAAATACAATAGCATAATACTATGCTTACTAAAAGAATGGATTTTTAATGTGGTCTAGACCATGTTTTATGCATGTATGCATTGGTATCCAACAGTGTGTCCTTTTTATGTATTTTTAAAATTAGACACTGAAACAAAATAATAAATCTGTAAGTGGGCCCAGTTCTTTGCTTTTTTCGGTAGTTGTGAATAAGGAAGTAGAAAGATCTTAATATTCAGGAAATGTTTGTTCCCTTCTTTGTCACCCTGCAAAATTAAACTTGTAAAAAGATTGCAGAAGCAAAAGAATCAGTGATGAATAATAGATTCATCTTTCCCCAGTCTGTAACATCTACATGTAGCAAGCACATCAGTGCCTAGAAGACAACAATTTATGTTTTGCCTCCTTATGCTGTAGCCTGCTTTTCACCCAGCTTTGGGAAATGTGGGCAGCTTCTCTGTTCCGATGCTGGAGTTCTCTCTCTGTCAGTCTGATTTGGGCCACCCTCCGATGGTTAGGATTTACAGTTGCCCTGTTCAACTGGTTAAGCAGACTTTCTCCTGGAAAGCTGATACAGACTATTGTTGGGTGGAAATGTTAACTTAGCTATATTCTACTTTAAAAGGGTGAGGACAAATAGTTCTGTCAGCTGCTTAATTTATTCTTAAATCTTTGTGACTCTGGTGTATGTTGGAATAAGCTGTAACCAGCAAAACATGTACAACAACAATAATAATAATAATAAGATGCTTAGTATTTTTGTAGTACTGATGATTTTTTCACTCACTAAATTGTCCAAGCATTCTCTGTTGCAGCTGATGTTCATAATGTCTCTCTTCCACAGCTGTAAAAATGTTGTCAGTGACTTGTTAAGTTTTCCTCCCACAAACTGCTTTGGTTGTAGATTACAGTGTTCTGAGCTGCTTTTGTGTTGGCTGCAGTTTCAATGCCAGTCACTCAAATTCATTTTTTATTCCCTGTGTGCTCTTCTATTTTATATGGAATATGTTTTCTAATATGTGCTAATTTGTCTTTGTAAGGCTGAGGCCTTTCATTGTTTTCTTTATTAGCTACAGTTATGCTTCAGTTTAGGTCCTATTTTGGAAGAAGCATTTAGGTTTTTAAAACAATAAAACCCAAATTAGAATTGAGCATGTTTTAACTTGTTTCCCTTTCCCTCTGAAATATTTATGGAGAGAGAAATAATCCTAGCATAAAGAACTACTGATGCTGTGTATTTTGACTGAAGCTGATGGAGAAGTTGCATTTGTATAGCTACCACATGCAATGTATAAAAACTTCCTCGTTTTTGTAGAGAGACAAGAAGTTTGTTTCAGCTCCCTGCTCTGTCTCGAATTTGCTTTGTGGCTTTGGATAAATCACTTCGTTTGTCCACTTCTTTATTCCCTTCTGTGAAATGGGAGTTCTGTAGCAGGGTATCAAGTGAAATATATAGAATATTCTCAACTGCTGTAATCATTGGGGTGAAATGCAAGCGTGCTGCCTTTGATATCAGTCTTCTAATAGTATCTCAAATGGTAACCAGTAATGAAATTGCAAATATTTACAATCTTCTAAATACAACCCCTGTTGTATATTCTCACTAGGAGCAGTGCTAAGACTGTTGTTCTTACTCAGCTTCCATTTGCCTTTTCTTCCCTGTTCATCTGGCACTTCAGAAATGTATTTTGATCCTAGGCTAGTACCACTCAAGACAACCCTTCTTATGCGAGCTTGTGATAAAACTAATGGAAGGTCATTTACAATTTGGCTGGAGCAAATACATCAGAAGCAAACTAGATCTGAATGAGAATATGGAATTCAAACTAACTGTAGCACTAATTCCTAATGCCATTTGAGGATGAGCATCTGTTCTCATGTTGCTGAACTTTTGTGCCAATTTCAGCACTGACACGAGAGATTGGGCAGTTGGACTGAAATCCACTGATGATTTTAAGCTTGCACATGGGGGTCCACAGCAATGTCTTCTCTTGAGCAGATTGAGTTGTGAATTTGCAATCGATATGTCATTATGATAAAAGCCATGGATGTAGTTGCCAAATAATGTTTACAGTCTTAAAAATCCCCCTATAGAAAGAAATGGGACATAGAAAGAAGACAGTTTAACTGTCTATATGTAAGTGACAGGAGTCTGAGACAGCATGAATCAGGAAGAAGTTAGTGCATTCCTTGAAGGACAGTTCATATGAGGCAAATGCTATACTTGTTTGTAACATAAAATCAGAAGAGAGGTTTATCTGTACTCTCAAGGGTAAAGTATCATTGAATCTCATTGAAAGTTGATAAACAGGGCATGAAGTCTGGGCTTTCTTTGTTTCTTGATTGCATGGTGTCCTTTGAGAGCTATGCAGTACTCATTCCTAAGTTATGTCTTCAAGTCTCCAAGATAAGCATGGTTTGAATGCCCTTCCTTCCTCTCTTCAGGTAATTCTTTTCTCTCCCAAGGTAATTCTAGAATTTGGGATGACTGTCTGTCATGCATACATTTGACATTGTTCATTCATGTTAGTTTCCTTTAGCACTTTATTTTGAGGGTAGAAAAACTCTTAATGTCTGTATTTGTGAAGTGTGTCTTCAATATACATTTTGAAAAATGCTGTTGTTGAGCAGAGCTGGGAGTCAAACTCTGTCAGAAATGCAAGAGATTCGTTAAGTGGGTGTCAGGGTTGAAGCAAGGTGACAATAAACTGTGGCAGATGCCCTCTGTTAATCCCTCCCACCATAAAAGGTGATAGAAGGATAAGGAAGAGGGACTTCAAGTTAGAAAGAGTCATGCAAGTTGGAAAAGTTTTAAAGGCTTTACTAATGCTACTAATGAATAGAGAAAATGATACAAAATATACAAAACCAATCTTGAATGCCCAATATGGAGTTGGCGTCACTCCAGCGCCAGTGGAGCTGAGAGCTGGCGTGGCTCCAGCAGCTGCAGGGCAGGCACCCAGAAGTCATGGCCGGGACTTCACAGCAAACCAGAAACTGGATGCAGGGCCTGAAGCCTATAGATTGCAGGCAGTCAGGGTCCTCTCTAAATGCTGGCCATGGTCAAAGAGAGAGGAGACTCTCGTGGTCACCTTCTTATATAGAGGGTATGACAATTATGGGATGGAATACTCAGTTGGTCAGTTTTAGTCACCTGTTCCATCCGCCCTTCTTTCCAAATATGTCCCGTTATCAGTTAATCTTGGTTACCATAGTAATAAATCTAAACATGAGCTTCTTCAGCATTCCGTTAGTCCTCTTATCAGCACCGAGTACAGTGTCTGAGAAAAATATGGAGGTACTTAGAAAGCAATTAGCTGAGAGGAAAATTCACTAAAAGAGAAACTGGTCTTGTTTTTAACAAAACCTGTTGCACCTGTAGCTCACAGAGGCCAAGATATCAGCGAGTTCCCACATTCCTTTCATACCAAATCTGAAACACTAGAGAGCTACTAGAAGAAAAACATGAACTCTATCCCAGCGAAAAGCAGTGTTATCTCGTTATTCTTATACTAAACCCAAAACAAAAGACACTGCAGCTAAGAATAAAAGTTTTTAACTACGTGGAAAATGAACTCAATTTCAATCAAACCATCACAGTTTGTTTGTGTAATGTCTTCAGATCTGTTGCTGTTTCTATTAGATTTTCTGTGGGTTTCTGCAGTGACTCAGTGAGGCTGAGATTATTGGCAAAGCACAGGTGAATACTTTGTGCAGGGGTGAACACAGCTTTCTATAACCTTCCATCAGTAGCCATCTAGTTTATCTTCCAGGTAACAGTTGGGTGTTATGTAGGCCATCAAGTCCCCATGAACTCTCCCCATCATTTCTATGTAGTGTTTTTTGTGTTGGCCCGTTGCAGCATTTTCATTAACTTTAACAAGCTGCAGCAGTAGCTTAGGCTTCCCACTGCCAAAGGAAAGGATTTGTAAGCTTTGCCGTAGGGGACTGTGGTTTGATGGGAGAAAATAGGATAATCGTTTCCCTCCCGCTCCCCTGATGGACATACTCTAATGTTTTTGCTACAAATGCTTGACACCTGAGGCCCAGATTCCATTGTGCAATATGAGTGCTTAACAGGCTACAGTTCAGTACATGTATGTATGTAACTATTCTTCAGCAAAATAATTCTGTGTATTGCACACCCGTTCTTGTAAGTTGAAAGGAAACAATCAAAACAGTGAAGTATGTGAGAACATCACCTCAAGAAACACTCTGTTTTCTCCTTGATGAAGATGCATTTCAGAACAATTCTGGCACCGGTGCCACTCTGTGATTGCTTATCTTTGTTCCTTTTTTCCTTTTTTCTTTTCTTCTCCTCCCAGACCTGTTATAATGGCTCTTAGTGTACTTGCTGGAAAACGTTTTTCCTGTGTTGAAGGTTGTTTAGGCCTGTAAGGACAAAAGGAATATAGAGATTTACCACACTCTGTGATGAACACTTCAAGAGTAATCCAAAAGGTCGGAAAGACTTGATTGTGATGAAGGAAAAATCTTCTGAAGATTTTAGTGTTGTGAGTTGGCATACCTTTATAGAAATGTGCTCACTTTAATTCTGTGGTGTTTTGTGAGATGGAAAAAAAAAGGTTAGAGCAGAAGATAAATTGCATTCTAGCAAACTAGGACTTGGCGTAGCACAAAAGACAAGTGTTTGGTAGCCAAAGACAAGTATTTAAGAAGAATCTCTTTCTTCAAGGCACAAAATTGCTTTAATTTTATCCCATGGTTATCAAAAGGTCCTAGGACTTTTAACATCATTTGAAGTGTCTTTGTCTTGATAAAGCAAACATAGTATGAAAATAGGATTACTAGAAATTGGGGAAGGGTTGTCTTCATGCTTACTTTTTCTTTTCTAAGCAAAGATAATAACTGGTCAGTGCTGGAGCTTATTGCTTGGGTTGATTTGGAATGTTCTTAAACTCATACAGATAATCGTGGTCTAATCAACTGTATGAACATTGCAGTGGGTGCTGACCACTTCAACTGAGTCGTATCTAATGTGGTGCTACTGTCATCTCCAAACTCTGCAGTTGTCATTACGGTGCTTAAATGCTTATCCTAGATGCATCCCTTCTGAAAACACAAATAATATGTTGATATAATACCAAATCAATTTTTCTTGAAGTAAAATTGTACTTTTTAGTTGAATATTTGATATCAGTGTATCCACACTGTCAAATGTTTTTCTATGCTCCTGTTTCTGTGTCAAAACATAAAATAACAGCCATAATGCTATTTATGTTTCTTGCATGAAGAAAAGAGGTATTTATATGAGGAAGTACCATATAAAAAAGGGTATTGGAAGCAGGTAGTTCAACTTCCTCACCCTGGAAAATGTATGCTGATGTGTCATGTTCATTGTATAAATTAATTAATGATGAAAAATTTGCAAAGATACTTATGAGAAAGTTTGTTTTATGCTGAAAAGCCAACAATATGTGTATAGCGTTTGCACGTAGGAAGGAAAAATACTGAGCTTAATATTGAAAGGCTAGTATTTGGGCTGACTAAAACAAGAAGGAATGACAAAAGATTGTGTGACATGTAAAGAACTTAAACTAATATGCACGGGAAGGGGATGCTGTGTCTGGATATATTTGCTCCTTGTTCATATTTATGTCTGCATCACTTTGGGGGGAATTTACAATGGTTTCTTGCCACAGATGATTTGGGCAACTACTGAAAATTATATTCCAGCACCTCCTCTTGTGCCAGCTCCAGTGCTTGTGCTAGCTCATGATCAGCTAAATTAAAACGCTGGTTTGGCTGCAGGCTAACTGTTTTCTGTGTTAATTTTTCAACTGGGTCATCTGCACAGCTGTAGGAGCACAAATGAAGGCTTAAGGAGAGTTGGTGTGGCAGATTGTGCACTCCAGTTTTGATGCTGCATTGTAAGGGCTTTAGAGTATGTGGTTTTAAGGATCCTGAGGGATTACTGCTGCCAAAACAAGATGATCCAACTTCCCTTTCACTGCCCCTTTTGTTTCTGCATCTTTGCTTGCAGTCTTTGCTTTTTGACCTCAAGATGGGCTAAGGTAACCCACAAATCTTGCAAAAAACTTGTTCAGAAAAGGAAAAAAAAAGAAAAGAAAAAAAATCTGGTTTTTCTCCCAGGCAGGTGAGTGGAATCTGCTCACTGTACAATCGGGTAGATTCCACTGCAACCCTGATGAATGTCCCGGGATTGTCTCTTACCACAAGAGCAAACTGGTAGATTGTATCAGTTGTCTTATCCCTATAAAGTGGATCTCTGTGGCAAATTCAAAGCCTAAAAAGCTTTAGCTGTATAATGTAGGTTTTATTCCTTTACTTCTTGTGTATTTTTGTTTTTTATTAATGTGAGCTGAATATGGTAAAATGCTAACTGTCTCCTAAAATACCTCACTTGTTACTACCTATATGCTCTGGAAAAGCCAGTAGAAAATCTAAAGGGAAGCAGTGCTGTACTATTAATAGTATCAAGTCTGTTACGATAAGTTTGTTACAACAGAAATTTAAGCTAATATGTTTCCATCCGATATGTGATATCAGAGTTGTGCAGGTTTACGATGAAGATACAGTTCTTTTATTTGCAGACCTGGTGCGCTGCTCTTGCTCTGTCCTGCACCGAGGGTCCATGCCCTCCCTGTATGACTGAGTCTTTGTGGCTTCAACCAGAACTGAGCCTGAGCAAAGCCACTGTTAATCAAAAATTGTGCAAATTAATTTGCTGAGTAATGCAAGCGTTAAGCACACCTACCAATAAAAAAGAGTCATAGACAAAAACGTCACGTTTTTGGAGGTTGAATAGGCTGGGTACTTTGCTATAGCTGAAATTATTATTTCTTTCCCGTGAATGTGTGTGCTGGTGGGAATCAGTCTGATTGAAAAAAAAGTACAAGTCTAAACTTTTGGTTTTTTCTGCCTTCAGACACCTTTCAAGAAAATAATTTAATTGAACACGATACTTTATTTTGCAGAAACTTACTCTCTGTTCCCTGAGCCATTGGTTTATTGCTTATTAAATGGCAATCTATTGAAAAACTTGAAATGCACTCCATCTTCATCAGTAAAGCTTTCTCCCATAACTCTCCGACAGCTCCATTGAAATCATTCTA
This sequence comes from Pampusana beccarii, assembly GCA_013399365.1. Taxonomy (NCBI): domain Eukaryota; kingdom Metazoa; phylum Chordata; class Aves; order Columbiformes; family Columbidae; genus Pampusana; species Pampusana beccarii. The sequence goes on from VWYH01009165.1 coordinate 676,027, forward strand.
GTTAGAATAAGTCTTCAGAACAGCTGAAAATGAGTGCAGAAGAGGTGTTGATTAGTGCATAACGTAGTGCGTGAGTGTGTCTGTAAACTGTTCTGTTCTGTTCTGTTTGAAGAGTGTGCTTTTGGTTGTGGCTAATGTCCTCTCATAGTTTTGTGTATTGCTGTTGGGAAAATGCTTGTGCTGTTAAACGAAAGCCCATGTCAGGTCTGTACCTTGAAGGATCACAAATGATACCCACAAACACCAGGCAAATTGCCTGCTGTGTTACCTCGTATCTGTGCTAATCCCTGATGATAGAGACAGTAAGAACCCATTGATTGTGCTTGGGCTGATTGCAGCTGAGAAATTGCTGTGCTATTGCTTCTGTTGACTTTTGCTTGGTCCTCCCTCCCAACCACACACGAGCTTCTTTTACTAAGCTTTGAGGCAGCCAGAGCTAAAATGGGTGCATTAGGAGCCTCATATGGGAAACGGGGAAAGTAGTGCAGAATTTATCCCTCAGGTGATGGAGCAGGCTATTCCCCCTGCATCCTGCATAGGTTTCCCCTCTTCTCTGTTTCAAAGGAGTACAAAATACGGAGAAGCTGAGTAGAGCACTCTTATTTGGCTGTGCAGGGAAGAAGTGTAAGGGAGGAATTTCATAGGGACTGAAGAAGGTACGTAAATGTGCTGAGGTTCTGGAAACTTCACTGCTTCCTCTTGTTTAGTCTTACATGTGCAAAAACAACGGGGGAGGAGCAGATGGGTGTTTAGGGAGGGGAGGAAGGACGAGGGGTAAAGAGTGCAGACACCAAGCTACCTACTTGTGTATACACAAGGTTTTGAAAGAAGGCTCTTAAGTTCTTGCTGTTGCGGTGTCAGGCCAGCCAGCTCCAAATTGTGCTTGGTCCAAATCCAGTAGAGAAATAGCTTAAGTGCCCAGCTTTCTAAGAAAAGCCACTTTAGAAAAAAATGTATATCTGCATCTCCCAGCTTTCTAGAAGCTCATGAGCTCAGACTTCTAGTGTCTTATACTGCTTTCACGCCACACATAACTTGCTGAAGTACTACCTGATGGGATTTAGGAGCAGCTGGGATCTGTCATGCTCTGTATCATTCCACACAACTGAGGAGAGTAGGGCAAGGTTAATACCAGTTCATTCTTTGTTTAGGTTTCATTATTTTGAAAAAAAAAACCCAGTAATTTTTTCTAGTATGAAATAACTTTTTTGTTGTTTTTTTACACATCTTCCTGTTCGGTAAGGTAGCTGTGCTGGCAGAATGGGTTTCCATCACTGTCATCAACCGTCAGAACGGTGGAACCAAGTTAATCAGTGCTCAGTATTCTTCAGTGTGAGACATCAAAACACCACAGAGACAGGAATCTGTGAAACCGGAGTTGAACCAGGCTCTTATATTTTGCTCTGGATACTGGCAAACAGGATATACAATTCTGAGCTGAGACCATCTAGTTCATAATCTTTTTTTAAAAGTTATTTTTATCAGGTGTCTTCTCCAGCTGTTGTTCTTGGCCTGAAATTGCTTTTCTGCCTAGTTCTCCCTTTTGTGTGCTGTGAACATTTAGTGCTTTTTTCCTTTCATTCTCTTACTAATGTACAGACTGTTTTCCTGAATAACTTTTTTCCTTTTTTATAATTCAAAAGGATGTGCTTTAAGCCTCACAAATGTATAGTGCTGGGGAGCTCACCTGTATGAGCATTTGAAGTTGTGCAGTGGGAACTGTATATTGGTTCAGTAATGTGAAATAATTAGAGAAACTGATTCTCCTCTAAACACCAGTGGGGCTGCTGCTTGTTGTGCTGTGCTTCCAGCTGTCTCATGAGTCTCACAGATGCAGGCCAAGGTGTGAGAAGAATTGTTGGATGTTCTTTTGTTTTGCTCGAATAGGCTAAACGTGATCCAGGGAAAACAAATGTGTTGTCAGGCTCTGAAAAAGAGCAAGGTGGGATCAGAAAAGTATTTGATTTTCAGATTTAGCTGCTGGATACTCCTGTTAAGCCTCAGTAGACTGTTTGATTTGCCCAGATAGTTTGGTGTGGTATGTGCTTGCCTACCTTCTCAGTTTGCATACAGCTGCTCTCTTTTTTTTTTTTTCAATAAGGATACTTTTAAAGTATTCCTAACGCCTTTATACATTGTAAAGCTTTTTAGCAGAACAATTAAAGTTTGTAAGACTTGTGTCCCAAGGACAAACTTGCCTGGGTAACTTTTGCTTCCTTGAATAGCTTCCTTTCATTTACAGGGTTAGTTCATAGCAATTGTCATCTACCTGAGTTTGTTCCTAAGCAGTTTTAAAATATATCCAAACCCCATTTCCCTGTATGAATTTTGCATACCTTAGCTGTTCCACTGGCTTAAGGATGACCCCTGAGATCAGATATTATTCCAATATGCCAATGTCTCCTCCAGCAAAGTAATGAAAGCATATAGAATAAAAATAAAGAAGAACTGCTCATCAACCAGAACACTGATTAAAAACTAAAAATGTATGTGTAATGCTGGATGCTTAATGTATTTGGTAGGTCAGACGAGTTCCAGGTTCCAGTGGCCACCTCCATAAAACAGAAGATGGGGACTGGGAATGGAGTGATGATGAAATGGATGAGAAGAGTGAGGAAGGCAAGGCTGCTGTTTCTCAGGAGAAGGTAACTTTTGTTTGTGCCAAGACGTTTACACTCTGTAAAATATTCTGTGTTAATGTTAATTATTAGTATTTCTGGATCTGTAATGCATAAAGCTGCATAGCTCATATCTCATTACATTTGTTTTCCAGTCACGAAGAGTGAAAGAAGAGGAGAGCACAGAGGTAAAAATGTCTTTATAATTTTCTTCCAAGTGTTTGAGTGAAGGGATTTCTTTTTTCATTTCTGTTGTCAGAAACGTGAGTTGAGGCAGGAGTGTTGTTCTGCAGCCTTATGAAGTACTGGTGAAGATAGAGCTGTATGCAGTTGGGCCTGTAACAATTAACTTGAGCGCGCACACTGTGGATAAAATGCATAGGAAATTTAAAGTCATCTTACGTTTTTGCCCAGGAGAATTGGTTGAGATAGGTGATGTGCCTGTTTTTAATGAATCTTCAGAACTGGAACACACTAATTGCTGTCTTTTTGTCAGAGTAATGATGACTGTTTTGGAGTAGCCACAAGATCTCAAAATAATTTTTCATTCTCAGGACTCATATAATGACATGTAGCTTGTAACTGAAATGGTTCATCCCATATACAGTAGAACAGTTCAGTACTGTGGCATAGTAGATTAATTCAGAGAAATAAAATAACATATTGAGTTTCATGGCCCTATGCTGAGAGTGTGAGTAGCATCACTGCTATAAATTATTGCTTAACAGGATTACTGGCTTACAGCCAAAGTGCTTTTTTAAATATGTCTCTTCCTTGGGTAGGTGACACTTGCTGCTTCACCTGCGATTTTACATTCTCTGCTTTTCATTGGTGTCATAGAAGTCTTCTAAAAGACTAACAGCTTCCTGCCAGGTTTGGTCCTGTTAGCTCCTGGGATGACCCCAGTCTTCCCATTGCAGAGCTAGTTTACATAGTGCTTCAGCATCTGAGACGTCTTACGGAAGCTGAGTACAAAAAAAAAACTTCTTCAGACATTCTTTTTATGTCTTAGAAACTCAGAGTTCTGCAGTTTGGGACTCAGTTTATACGGGTAACTAGCTAGCTCTTTTATTATGAGTCGTTTAGTTTATGGAGGAGAAAATGTCTCTGCTTGAAGTCTTCTGTTGATTTTTGTTTTCCTAAATGCTCCAGAAGATGACTTGGAACTGAGACTAGTGCAGCTTGTCACTGTTGGTGTGTGCCTGTTGGTCTTTGGGCTGCACATCCCTGTACACTGAAATAAAAGGTCCGTTGAAGATGCAGAAATAATAGTAATGGTTTAAATGAATGGAAGGAACTTAATTAAAGTAGAAAAAAAAGTATATTCCCCTTCTAGTGAGTGAATGATTTTCCAAATATTCATTAACTTTTGTTTAAAATATACAGATAATAAAATATAGATGTTGTGTGACACTTTAAGTAGCTTTAATGTGAAAAACTGTTGGAAAACAGTGAAATGGGATTTGTGATGCAAGTCTTTATTTTGGGAGGGCTTGACTGTAACCTTTGAACAGGCTTCTGTGAGTGCTGACAGTATGCCAAGTTTGGTGTGAAAACACAGTAGGGTAGAGGACCCTGAGGTACGCTCTATGTAAGATATACTTTTGCTTGACACTTCATATAAATGTTAGTTGAGGGCTGGGGAGGGGTATCATAGTGCGAGAGTGGAGCGGTTGTATGAAAGATATCCGTAGTCGTGATTTTTATATGTGAAAGACATTCTTGGAGCTGTGATGCCCGCTTTGGTATGCTGCTATTCATAGTTCTTTGCAGATGAGTAGATTCAAGACTTCCTTAACAACTAAAACTGTTACACAAAAATAACGTGAGTAGTAAGCTTGGTATTCTCACTGTGTGCATATTATTTAATAGGTTATTGAAGCTTTGATGCAAGGTGGATTGAAAGCTCTCACACTCAGTGCTTTAATGTAGGCCTTATCATTTGTATCTCTGTAATTGAAAGATGGCAGTTTGACTGATATCAGCTATATCTTAGGCTGTGTTACTGGAAGTATTTAAAAGGTTTTTGAGAGTTAGAGGATGTGCAAAATATTCTGTGCTAACTTCAGACTGTTAGCATGGCAAGTATTTCAGGATCTTTTTCTTTTTTTCCATTGGCATCCATTATAAGCCTTTTTCCTTTTTTTTTTAAATAGTCTCAGCCTGCTGTTAGTGATGAGTCCAGTGAAGTTCCATGTGCAGTGAATCTTGTCTTAAGATTAAGGTAAGAGATTCTTCTAGTTATTTTACCATTCCTTTTTAGTTGTCTGTATTATTCCTGGTCTCCCTCATTACTTTCATAATATTAACATAAAATAAATGTTAACCTCTTTAATCTCCCAGTGTGACCAGTATGAATAGTGTTTCTGTGACTAATTGCTGTCTTTTAATTGCTTACTGAAGTACTGTAAAATGAAAAGCAGAATATGAATGTGGCTTCAGGCTAAGTGTACCCGTCATTAAGTATTTTCTTTCTTTTTTTCCTTGCAATACAGGATCACAGTGAGAGATTTTTAATGAGTTTCTTTCACACTTCAGCAGTCAGCCTCTGACAGAAATAAACCGTAGCTGTATTACAAGTTGCCTACTCAAAACATTTTTCACTGGCAAGTTCGATCAGCCACTGCCGAGAAGCGACAGATATTTTAGAATACAAATATGTTGTCTGACTTTACTTTATACATAGTTAAAGTGAGTCAGATTACATTTAATTAAAATCAGTTTGTAACAAAGATTTGAATTGTTTAGTTATGCGGTCGAGTTCCTGGATAAAAGTATTGTTTCATAAGAAGCTTTGATAACTTCTTATGTATTTACAGCCGTTTTCCTTAAATGGCTTAGTTAAGAAACTTAATGCTCTACCTACTTTAAAACTTGTTTACATCCAGTTTGTATTGACAGGATATCTATGAGAGGTTGTAAACTTTTAATTATTGCTATGGGAAAGAGTTAAATGTTATGGGTTTCTTATGCCAACAAAAAGATAAAAAGACAAATAGAGAAATATTTACAAAGCTACAACAGTATGTTAGAAAGAAATAGCAGATTTATGCATAAAAAGTAGCTTTGAAACAGTAACATCAAAACCTGTTATTAATCAGGAAAAAAAAAATCTACACAGAACGAGTGTCAGGTTCCAAAATCTATTATCTTCCCTCTTCTTTGACTACCTTTCTAGTGACAGCTGCAAAAAACTGCATGGCTGCCAAAGGTTGTTTACGAAAGGGAGGAGTAATAAATTTTATTGTGGGGAGAGAAAAAACTTAGAGATTATTTGGAATCGGTTTAGTTGTCCAATTTACATAACTGCCCCGTTATGCTATCAATATTCTTTTTCATCTCTCTGCTGACAGACAGGTAGATGAAACCATTTGCAAAGCAGACCAATTTATACTTCTATGTCGATGTGCTAGTGAGGTGCTCTGGGTATTTTTAAATTACGATGAAACCTATAGAGTGATTAACTTCCACCCAATTACTTGCAGTGGTGCCATATCCACAGGGCAAACATTTTAGTCCTGCAAGTACAGTGAAATGTCAGGGATTATGCTTTCGGTTTTCTGCAGCTCTTAAGCCAGAAGTGAAGGAAGATTGATCCTAGGAGACTTGAGTTTCCAACTTCATGCTTGCATTATGAACTTTTGTTCTTGTTAAGAATCCTCTTAATTCCTGAGTGAAAAAGTTCCCTCTCCCACCTCCGTAAAAGCAAGTCTGTAGTAACTGAATTAATGTGTTACAATCCTGAAGGTTTAGATGGTCGACAGGAAAGAAACATGTATTTCAGTTTTAGGAACCAGAAACTTTCCTTTAAACAAAACGAAATAATCTTTAACAGCAAATACACACTGAGGCCTGGGGACACTGTTGGTGGTCTCTTGAAAAAAAAAAAAAATCTGACGCATAATTTTGCAGAGCGAATTTTGTTAATTTAAGCTGACCTGCTTTTGAGGGCAGAATGCTCTGCGGTGCAGACTCCTGGCCCTGTGTGATCTCTGGCTGTGTCCTGCCTCAGTGGTAGGAGGTGAGCTGGGTTATGAATCTTTGCATTGTGTGTCTGGGTTTCCCTCTGATGGAAACCTGAGCATGGGAGCAGGGGCAGAGCTGGCACAGAATCAGCATCGTTGGAGGCAGTATAGGAGTGTGGAGTACACCAAGCAGCACTCTTTTCCTTTAGTTGGGACTTTGCAAAGCTGATATCTGAGAACAAGGGCTACAAGGTCCCTGCACCTCTGCCCAGTGGTGTAGATTCAGAGTTAGTACTTAAGCATTTCTTTATATTTGCTACTTTAAAGGCAAAAGTTATTTTGTTTATGGAACATTCACAGAAATTCAGGGCAGCCACTGGGTGGCTGCTGTATCTTTTGTGTTTAGCAAGGTATTTGTGATGGCTCTTGAACAGTTGTGCTTCCTCTTCACTGCTGACCCCAAGAGGGGAGCAGCTGAGGCTGCTGTGAGCATGGCAGGGCTGTGCCACCTGCTGAACACTTGTCAAGAATTATATTCTCATGTCTTATTCTTCAGTAAATCAACAGAATCCGAATTTGGGGAAAGGAGCTGATGATTATTTGTTAACTTTTACCCGTGGAGAGTTAGCTTATTCGCCTGTCAGTGTCAAGTATCTGTCAGTATATTCTGTTAACAGCTTTTCATCTTTGACCTTACTTTAGGCGTATTAATGGGGACCCTGGCCTGGCAGTGAATGGTTGCAGCGGAGAGCAGAGACCTCCTGGGTTTTGCATTTTTGGGTCCAGATCTAGCTGCAGTGAGCAAATTCAGAAGAGCCAGCTCTGGAGAAATAGTGACTGTGGTAACAGTGTAGTGCTGCTTTAGGGATACAGCATTAGGAGTCTTCCTCCCCAGCCCCAGAGAGCCTCGATACTTGGAACTTACCACTCTGCTAAATAAAGGCCATAGTAGGTTTGAGGCTGGCATTCCAGTGGAGTGTTGACAAGCTTGTACCACACCAGGTAATGTAAGGGACAAGCTACAGAGATGCTCTTCTGCCAAGACAGTAATGTTCAGAATATTAAAGTGTTAGTGCTTAAACTGTTGCTGTAATCTGTTTTGCACTAATTCAACTATTTTTTCTGGTTTGTTAGCGGAAAGGCAGTTGAATGGGGTTCCTTCATAAAAGGCTGAAAAATAAGTTTCCTGCATCATAGGATATAAACCGGGAGGCATTGAGTCGCTCACAGTCAGTCCTGGGTCACAGAGGAAGCTGCCCCCCGCGTTCCAGCTGTCCTTATGCTGGGATCACTGCAGAATGAATGAGTTTCCATTCAGGGCAGCTGTATGTGGAGAAAGATGCTCTGGCCCCTAACTGTTCTCTTTTATTGTAATTAATTTACCAAGTAAATATTTTTTTGAGCATCTGAAAGTAAAAATACTGCTAGGTTTGCCATTTGTAGTGAATAAAAGTGGTGTAGATTACTTGTTTTGTGTCACGCAACAGTCCCTTGGGATTGTAAAGTAGTAAACAGCTAATATCCGCACAAGGCTTTCTGCATTTATCCACCTCTACTGCAGATTTTAAAATATTCTGTTGATGTCTTTTGGTGAATTGATCATTAAGTCATATAGCTGATAGAGATTTGAGCACATCAGAAGATTTTTATGTGATTTGTTAAAATGAACCATAAGTTGTGAACCATATTATTATGGAGCAAGTTAGCTACAGTACAAGGATAGAAACAATTTCCTGTGATGCTTCATCTACTGCTATTATATAGCTTTTAAAGTATGGCTTGATATTCAGATAAACATTGTGAACATTAGATGCCAGACTTGAAGACTCAAAGCTCCATATATCATCTAAAATGTTGGAAGCTTTTTCTTTTAAAATAATTCACTTGAGGCAATCAAATTATATAAATTGCAGCAGCTTGATGAGTTCAGAACATGCTGGTTTTAGATGCTGAGAATTGCTGTTTTAAAAAAAAAAAAATAATCAGTATTGATGTGAGTAAAAATGTAAATACTGCCAAAATTCAAGAGGAATGCATTGACTAACGGGGAGGATGAGAGGGGAAGGGAAGTAAGCACATCAAGAGAAGTCAGAGGGAGGTCTCACCTCCCCATGGCTTTTGTTTTGCTTCCCTACAGAGGGACTGTGGGGTTAGGTGACAGCAGAAGGTGAACATCTCAGACGGGAAGGAGCTGTTCCTGTGTGATGGAAGCTGGCTGTGCCAGGGCCTGAGGGGAGAAGGCATTTCCCCAGGGTCCTCAGGCAAGAACGGGTGGTGGAGAGAAAACTCTGATGGCACTTGAGGTGCTGCTGAGTCTTTGGCTGGGGAACTACCTTGGTTGCAGAGAATTTGTTGTGGAAATTGAGCGAATATTTAGAGCCTGACGGGTGGAAACAACTTCATATGAGGCTTGGGAGTGTGAGCAAAAAGGCTTGATGAGTAGTGCTTGGAGATGAGGAACAGCGCAAAGCCTAGGCGGATGGGTAACCTTCAACAGGAGAGAGAAAACAAACAAACAAACAAAAAAAGAGAAATCCTTATCTGGTTTGTTTTTCTTTTCCTCTTTTACAATGAGGCCATGCTACACCAAACCCCATCAAATTTTAGATGATAGTTTTGCATTTTTTCCTAGTAGTACGTTCCAAAGAAGGTTAATAGTACTCATAAAAATTAAAAATTACTTTCCCAAAAGAGGAATTCTGGCAGAAGAATCAATGCGTTGCAGTAGTTCTTTTACTGGATGGTCAGGTTCTGTTATTTTTCCCAAGCAGAGCAGGGTTGGACTCATTCAATAATTGAGTAGGGAATGCCAAATTAACGCCAGCCTCTGTTCAGTGTAAATGCCTTGTTGTGGATGAGAAGCACAACTCACATTCTGAAACAGCTTTTAAAGAATCCCATGGCGCTCTTTATATAAGGGCTGGTTTTTAACTCTGTTTGTCTGGGTGGTTTCCAGCTTCAGTATCTGATTTTTGCATCCTTGTGTTTAGTACCTCTTTGTTTTAGTAGTTTTCTCAGTGGGACTAACTTGCAAAAATATTCTCTACTGTCAGAGTTGCCTCTTCCGTTGGAGATGGCAATTTCCAATTGGTTTTATATCTTTTGCACTGTTTTGTCTTGGAGTGTGTTGCCCCAGAAATGAAATCAGCAGTGGTGTGTAATACCATGCAAAGCTTTTGAAAGGCTCCAGTGTTAAGTACTTAATACACACCTTTAGTATTTTAAAGCTGAAGTTTAATTAAGAGACTGTGCTTGGATTTTGCAATGAACTGATAATACTGGGTTCTCAGTTGTTGCTTGATCTGTTGCCGTGGTGTGTAACTGTGACCCACGCTGAGTGATCTGCGTGTTGAAATGCTGCTGCTGCTGCATCCTCAGCCTCACACAGGAATTTGAGAGTGGGGAGGAATGAAATCTGTAATCCAGATTTTCTCGTGTAAGGCTGTGCACCCCATGTGTCTTGGCAGCAGACCCTGGCAGGAGCTCTGCGAAAGGAGCTTTAAAGCAATTGTCTGTGGTTTACTCCTCCAACGGGACTGTTCAAACCACCAGGGAAAAGGGGTGGAGAGGAGTTATCACCCTTGATTTAAAATTTCCGGTCTGGTCACCAAATTGTTACAGTTACAGAGTTAGGAAGGTCACTGTCAGAGGGTTTGACTATTTACATTAATAACAGAGACATTGCATGTTAAATTAGGAGACTTGTTAATGGTTAATAGGTAAGAATTGCAAATTATCTGAAGCAATCTAAGATGGTTAAATTAGCTCCTATGACAGGAAGATAATTTACTGACTGTAATTTGGAATGTCCCAGGACCTAATTTAATATAATTCCTGCACATTAGATGAATTAAGCCTGTGGCAGAACAAAAGGGGCGAATGGAAAATTTTTAGTTGATGCACTGGCAAATGGGATACTTCTGTTATGTTATTCTGTATATTTAAAATAGTATGTAGAGAAAACACTAAGGCAGAATTGTATGCAATGGCATTCTGATCGTGTTAGTTACACATAAATGTTTGTGCATGTCTGTATTTCTTAGAAAAATATTTCTTCAGCTGATATAGCTGGTTTATTGCACTTGGAAACTGTGTGTCATTTGATCCTTTCTGAGAATATGTGTTCTGTGGAGCTGGGCAGACAGACGCAGTTCGGAATGACAAGGCCAAGGAGCAGGGGGCAGCAGGCAGCGTCCTGGGCCGCGCTACGGCAGGAGGGTTCTTAGGACTTAAGTAAAATGTGATTTTCCTCTATGTGCCAGAACACAGATGATGAGATGTCACTCACTGGTCTGAGCTGAAGCTCAAGTGCTAATCTTCTTGGGTTTGTGTAGGCCTGTTTTTTTAACCTCTTTCTTACAAAATTAGTTACATGTAAAGTTCCAGAAAAAGTGTACTTGGATGGAGGTACCTAGTAGAGCTACTCTCGTGTTGTTAATCATTAAGTTTGAGGCTTAGACTTTTAGGAGAAAAACAACAACAACCACCACCTATAAGCAAGCAACCCCCAAAATCTGTTCTGGCTAGAGGCAGAATAAGTGTGATAGTTAGCTCAGTACCATCGCCCTGAGGGGTTTTTGTGGGTTGGTTTTGGTTTTGGTTTCAGTTTTGTTTTCTTCTGCAGTTTTTTTCTAGTATCTTAGAAAACTTCAGTCGTTTCAATCCTTTTGTGAGAAGTAGGGCTGATATGTATCCTTCACCAAGGGCAGATATTTCTCATCATTTTTGCTATTTAGAATGGCTTCTGTTCTCCAGTGTATTTAATGACAAAATCCTCAAACTCCCAGCTGTGTGGTAGACTTACATCTGGAAAAGAAAATAATTTCTCTATAGGCTGGGAATGAATCCAGTAACAAACATCACTAACAAACCCATTTGTAGAATTTTTGAAAAAAATGTACCTGTGGTTACAATACTGAGCACTGTCCTATATTTTGATTTGCCATCACCTCTAAAGCTTTGCCCTGGAAATCAAGGAGGTGTGAGGACATAGTTACTGAACTGAATTTATTTTTCAGAACATGGAGACTTGATTTAACTAACATGTTTAACCATGATTAAATCATGACTGATATCAGTAAGGAGGAACTCTTGATTAAACTATTGATTCTGATCCTATTTTCTGTTTGTACCTCTATTATTTCCTTCAAAGCTTGGTCTTTAAAAATGGAAATTTATGCATTTCTTATTAACTACTTAAGGATATTTTTATACCATGCTGTATTTTTATTGAAAATAAATAAAGCATTTTAAATTTTATTTTAATTATGACCTAAATAACCCCGGATGCAATTACTATACCATTGCTTATTTGCTAGAGAACTGGTGTATTTGTTTATCAAAACAGCTTTTGTATGTAAAATTGATAATTATTGAGCCAAGGAATCCATGTATTGTTTCTGCTCATTAAATTTAGGTTATCAATAAGATTTTAATGTCTAAATATTCAGATGGCAAGGAATTGGGCATTTAACCTGCATGGCTTTAGTTGTAAATTATGCAGGCAATTGCATTTGGGGATGTTGCTGATACCGGAATTCTAAAATCACTAGAGCTTTTTAATTCCGTTCTGACTTTTTTATTGTATTATTTACAAAAGAAAGGAAAAAAAGAGGGGGAACAAAAAAACAACAAAGAAACCCCAACACCACCCCCAATTTCCTTTATGTTACAGGAAATAGTTTAAAGCTTGAGTTGATCTCAGTGTTAAAAGTAATTTTATTTGTATTATTAATGGCATGTATGTTAATGGTCGAATGTAATATAGCTTAAATTTTGATCACTCAAAATTTAATTCTAATTAGGTATTTTTCTAATAGTTTCAAAGCGATCACATTTACCTTGAGAACCCACACTTTCACCCATCTGAATGTGGTGGCATTAGTATATTCATCGGGGTTGAATACATTTAAAATAGTCTTGGCTGTTTGGGCTGTCCTTCCCCACTTAGTGTTGTGGTTCTCTGTCTTTCTACTTTGCACTGGCAGGGGTGTTTCTGGCACTCTATGGGGTCACTGTAGAGCAGTCAGGGGTTGGTTGGTTGGTTTGGGACCTCTGATATTTATGAGGAGGAGACAAAATTTTAACTAAGTCATTTCATTGCTCCTGCTTTGCTCCACAAAGCAATGGTCGCTGCTGCTGTAGTGGGGCCAGTGGATGTCCACAAGAGGTGAACTGGGATACAGCTGAGACAAGGACTTACCGTATGAGCAGGCTTTGCTGGTGAAGCCAGTTTGTTGCAGTGCTAGTTTTGAGAAAGCTTGGCCCGTGGCAGGAAACCTAGATGAAACCTTCGAAGATTTTAAAACAAAGCTTAGACTTTTTGCAGTGCTTCCCACTCTTCTCAATAAGGTAGTCAGTATCCATGAATTTTAGATGGCTGTTATGCAGATTGTTTTAATTTTATGGTGTCTCAGATGTCTTTCTCGTTTATCTACAAGCCTCCTTTGATTATCATAGTTATGCCCTGATAGATCATCAGCAGCATAAAACTCCAAGCCAATGGCATTGAAAGGATGCACACATCCAGGGAGGCTTTTGATTCAACATACTGAAAACATTCTTTCCTTTGGATAATGCAAAAGGTTTCTCTGAGCCTTTCCTCAAAGCCTGTTTTGTGCACTTGGGGACTTACACATCTCTGTTAAAAATACATATTCCTTTAGAACTTGTAGCAAGTGTTTGTCTTGATTTTTAGAGATGAGATAACCTTTCTAGAGCTCTGTTCTGGAATACCCCATGTCTATTGGCAATGATCTGCCTGTCACACTTTCCGATTTAAAGAACTGAAATTTTGCTTCAATCATTTTGGCCATTTTACAATGTTGTACTTGGAGAATTTGTCGCTGGACTAACAGGTTGTAATCCCTCCTCTTGTACACCAGGCATGTAGAAGCATACAAAGTAAGCCTTTGTGTGTTTAATCTGTTGGTTGCTCTGGTATCTCTTATCAGTTGGGCAGATGGTGTCTTGCTTCAGTCGTGCAGCTGACGCAGGTTTGACTTCTTAAACTGTGCACTGATCAGTAACGTTTGATATCAAGAAATACAGAGATCTTTCAGAGATAGATGGGATAAGTTAAACTATTGGCAAATCCAAGAATGGCAACTATAACCACAATGCGTTGTAATGTTTAATAAAGTGGTCAAATTACGTTTATGGCAGTTGTCCCCTCTCTTACTGAAATGCTCCCACTGAATACTTCAGGGTGACTGTTTTTTAACATTATTTATGTCACCTGTAGTTAACTCCAGTTCTCTCTAGGAACAAGTAAGTTTTAGATCACTTTGGGTTTTGACCAAACATCGAGATTTTACCACAGTAGTAAATTCTCAGTTTAACTGCATACTGCCCTTTATTATATTTCAAGTACTTGTTAAAAATATTGATGCTTTTCACAAGTTAAATCTTCACCACTGCTTTTTAAAAAACTTTTTTGCTATTTCAGGAATAATTTTAGGGCAAAAATGTATGATTAATATTGCTCTCTGTGCAGCAACAGAACTGATAGCTCTTTGTCTAACTTGTTTCTACCTGCTGATATATGAGAGCAGGTAGGAAGTGTGAGCCTCAAAAACGATGCAGGTGAATACTGCTTTTCACTGCTTATGCTGAGAAATGGGTCACCGAGAATTGAGGTTAAAAAAAAAATATTGTTTGTTCCAGAGTTTGCTGTTTGACTTTGCTGGGATTGAATATAACAAGGAAAAAAAACGAAAGGCTTATCATGTTCTTTTGATTTAGCTTCTGGCATCAGCTTCTGCAGAAAGACAGAAGACCCTATTTAAAGGCACGTTTAGGTATAGATGTATTTTAAAAGTCTCCAGTTCTAACACTTATGTGTCAAGGAATGAAGACTTGGGGATGTAAACTAGTGGATGGAGGGGAAGGACTTAATGTTCATACGTCGCTTCTGAAATTATAAACATGGTTTTGCATACTTGCCTGGTGGTACTTGTGGTGTGTCAGCTAGTTTTCTTGTGTTTCTTTTATTGCACAAATTGTTCATTTTCTTAGTTTTACTGTCATATCCCATCCATTTTTACTAGATTGAAAGCACATTAAGTTCTTTTATGCCTTAAGCAACTTGAGACAGGTCAGCTATGGGTAGAACTGCCACAAAGTCTTTCCCTGCTGGGGGACCTGCTGTCTCTCCTGGAGCCGCGGACAGTGTTCTTAGCTGATCTAATTGTGACTGTAACAGTACACTTGGTGACTGCTTTTTGTAATGTACACTTGCCTTTTCTGTATGGTAGATGACGTAGAGACGATAGATCTTTAACAGGGAACTGCTGTCTCATTCCAACAGCTTATCAGCCAAATGACAATGTTTCATTGTGACACTGGCTGGTTTTGTGTTGAAAGCATCATTTGGCTGTGTTTTGCCATTAGCATTGCTGCTCCCTCTTGAAGTATAGTGATTAACAAGTGTATTACATCGTTTCAGGGATCAGCTCTTTGCCTAAGAACATATAAAGATTAAATGGTTGTTGCAGTGGTTTGTATATTTAACTTCTGAGTCCTATAACTTCATGTTGAAGCATCATATGCCAAACATATCTCCTTCTTCCGGGAATCTATATGGAGGGGGATATGTTATAAACCCATAGAGTTTTTTCAGAACCACTGAAGCAAATGGTCGAGTTTTAATGGACATCGAAGAACTGTATGTTTCAGCACTACATTTTACTAATACAGAGAGATTTTAGTCCCATTCTGCTTGGTGGCAATCTGGAAGCAGGGCAGACTTCAAACCTCTGTTTCACTCCTACCAAAAGTTAACAGAAATGCCCTTCCATTTAATGTACGATTGACCTGAAGTCATTAAAAATAAGTTGAGGAGAACCACCTGTCTCCACAATACTGAACAGATGTGATCTGCCTTTGATAGTATGGTAATGTGTAATGGAGGAGCCTGGATATTGGTTAGTAAATGGCAATTGAGCATGGAAGGCTTAGAGAGGAAGGGATTTACATAGACGTGGTGAGTCCTCGAGAGGCTAATGCTGCTTTACTGTAAGCGCTCTCTTCTGTTGTGTTTATGTGATCCCACAGGAGCTTTAAAGTTCTGATTCACAAAATCACTTTTAATACAGACTTCCTCTTGTTACTGCGTTGGTTCTGCTGGGTGCAAGGTACCATGACTTCAAAAAAGGGGAGGGGGGGAGGTGGAAGGGAGGGAAGAAGTGAGCTGTGATTTTTGGTAGGGGTAGGAGAGAGTTCTTGCTTTCCTCACCCTAGCTGGATGGATAAATTCCCACAGCTGAAGCATAAGAAGATTGCAAGGCGAGGAAAGTAAAGGGACAGAAGATTTAGATACCAGGCCAAACCTTGAATTTGGGACCAATGGATACATTTGCTTTCAAAGATTCTCCTCCCAAATCCTGTTTGCGATACTGAAAGTAAAGTGCCAGTTTGCATTTCACTGTTTTGTGTAGATTAACTGTTCCATAAAGACAGTTTAAAAAAAGTTTTAGTTAGTCAAAACTGAGATTAGAAACAGGTACCACATATCTTCAGTACAGAGCATTTAACAGAAAATTCTTGGAAAGGGGAACTGCATCACTTCATCAGGATTTTCCTTGAATCAAACTCTATAGCTTGCCACAAAGGAAATTCTACTGAAAGACAATCAAAAAACAACAAACAAAACCACCAACCAACCACAAATGAACAACGAAAAAACCAAGACCAAACTCAAAACAACAACACAAACAAACAAAAAACCCACAACCAAACAAAACCACAAAACCAGTAAATTATTGCCCACTGAGAAAGTAAACTCACCGGTGTTTTCATGGAGTGGTACCATCGCTATCTCTTTCATTGCTCTGGTAACCAGTTTTCTCCTTGTGCAGTACAGGGCACTGACTGAAAAGTACAACACTTGTGGAATAAACTAAGGCTATGAAAGCTTGGTTACAAAAGGAACCGTGTTTAACTTCTGCATTATGCCTTAAGCCTGTACAGGTCTGGAATTGGTGGCATTTTGAATTGATGACCTTTTGAATTTGAATAACATACGGTGTGGCCAAATAACATTTGTCCCTCCAGAATTTGAATAGCAAGGAAAAAAATGTAGGCAAAATTTCTTAAAAAAAACCCTACAAATGCTAATCTTCTGTGTTTTCCCTTCAATTATATTTCTTGCACTGTACACACAAAGATCTTGCCCTGGAGATGTAGAATGAAAATTAGATGAGGACAGCTCTAGGATGTACAACCTACCTATCACTCTGATTAGTCCACTCCATTTTGATGTGGATTTTGCTTTTTCTGCAGTCTAAATGCACAAGTCATTTAAATGTTTCTGTGGTTTATATTATACCAGCAGCTGCAGTGAGGCAGTTTGAATACCATACTACTTGCACTCATTTCTTAAACTATGCTGTTTTTGTTTTTCCATCTAACTTAATTTGCTTCTGTGCAAGGTTCAATGCAGTTCAAATATAGGAGGGGAGAAGCATGTGTGAGACCTAAATTTTGTACAAGTGTGATAAGTATGATGTTTATTTTCAGCATGTGTTTTTTGTTAAAGCACACTGGCTTAGACTTGTCCAGTGTCACTAGCCCCTGGTGGTGGGAGAAATATTGTTCTGGTGGGAACAGGGCTTCTAGGAGTACGGGGAGGGGAAGGGCTGGTTGGTGGAGGGTGCCATGTGGCACCATGTCTGGTGGTGCCCTTCGTGATAAAGTTTCTACAGTTTTAGTTGAAGACTAATTCGCTTCTGGTTCCAGAGAAGAATATGTATTCTGCTGTTGTCTCTTCTGCTAGCCAGACTTGTTAGGGTTTGACAAAAGTAGCCATGGGCAAACTTTTCCACTTTAGGGAGTGCACACTTGATGCAGATTTTTTTTCATCATGTAGATCAGTTCTGTTCCTGAGCTATAACTAGTCATGATCTGAAAAGTGCATAGAAGAAATAAGTGCTTTCTGACTTTCTTCTGAGAATGCTTGCTTTCTTATGATTTGGTTAATTGGACTGTGACCGCCCTCAATGCTGGTTGGGCCCTGAAGGTGTGGGGAGCCTCCCTTTTACCAGGCGACCTGTTCTTTACAAATGGTGCAGACGCTCTGGCCTCTTCGGTGCGTCCCCACATGGGCAAACCAAGGACTCTGGCCTGGGCTGAGCATGTGTTTTTTTGACCGTACCATAAAACATAGCTTCTGATTTTTCATTGTGGTGTGGTGTGGCGTGGTGGGGTGGTGTTGTTGGGTTTTTTTATTATTTCACTTCTCTTGGTCTGCTAATGTCTTCTATGTTCAGCTGGAGCTCAGGAAAGAGAAGATGAAAGGAGGAAGATACATACAGATATACATACATCTTAATTTTATCTATATTTATCTGTACAGATAGAAGATATATAGATATAGACCTCTTCTTTCTCATATATATTAAAAATGTATATTTAATTTTAATCATGCAGAATATGGAAAAATAAGTGAAAGAGAAGGTAGAATGTGCCTCAGGCCAGAGCTGCAGTATCTGAGTCTGTTAAAATAGGCTCAGTGGTGAGGAAATGGGCTAATGAATACTTGTTGCTCCAGGAGAGCTCTGTCTTTTGCTCCTTCCACTCGTCAGTCCATAGAAATAGTAGAGAATATTCCTATGCCCTGTTAGGACTGGATAACTGTAATACAGGAAAACGATATACAAAGAATGGTTAGCATCCAAGATGGATAACGTTGGTATAGAGCAATGTACTGTTACGTATGCAAGTGGTCAAGAATGGGGATGATGAGAACTAAGATTTTTGGATTGGTTTTCCACTGGATAGATGGGAGAGGAGGATTAGACCATTGAATTAAAAAGCAGCATTTGATTAAGAAAATAAATAAAGTTTTGTGGAAGGGGATGTATTTGTGAAATGCCAGCAGAAGTAAGTGACCGTTAATTGAAAGCATGGATGTCTACAGTGCCCGTAGTGCAGTCTGGACAGTGCTCGCTGTCCCCATGTCTTAGTGATGGAACAGGTGGTGATGGGGGTGTGCCAGTGATTTGTGGTTTCTGACTCCGCCTGAAAGAAGAGAATGAAAACAATAAGGGGATCTTTCCTCTGCTGTAACTAATCAAAATCTCTACATGATGTTGTTTCTGTGTGATTTGTATATACTCCATCCTGTTTCACGAGTCAGCTTTGGTGACGACCATTCTGTTACCACCTGCGTTCTTGGACACTCAGCTCCGCTTATCAGTCTTTGTAAACCATGTGTGATGATTGAGTAGCTGAAGTCTGAAAATTCAGCAAGCAAATCAGAGATAAAACCTGTGTGTTCTTACAGGCATGCACACACCCTTCTTTTTGCTTACCTTATTTGAGATTTTTTTTCTTATTTGGGGAAGAAAGAATATACAGTTACTTAGCTATGGTAAAATGCATCTCATCCAGGAACACAGACTCTTCCTAAGAGCTCTGTGGAAGATGCTGAAGCTTGTGGGAAATAGAAGCTGATGTTTGAGATAACTCTGCACAAGAAGTGGTGGATAAATTTGTGGGGGAAAAAAAAGTAGTACTAAAAAAGAATTAAAATCTGCTGCTTCATGCATAATCAGGCTATCCCAGCATGATTTAGACCTTAAGTTTAATTCCAAGATACCTAGTATTCTTGAGTCTCACATGATAGATATTCAGCATTTAAGGAAAAAATAATTAATGACACTTAGTGTCTTCAGTTTACAGTTGTCATTACACAAACATGGTTTCCTATTTTACTTCAACAGTGTAGATATTTTATCATTATTCCCTATTTCAATTCAGCAATGTAGATCTTTATCAAGCATGTGGAACATACTTAATTGACTATAGCAGGAATTATGCTATCATCAGTTAATTATTTGAAAGACTTGGTCTTTAAACACAGATGCCTGAAATCTCTTTCATGTTTTAGGATTTTTTCAGTAGAACCATGTCAATCTGAGCAGCTGTTTATTCCCTAATCCTGATTTTTGTAAAAATGAATCTTTTTCTGCAAATAATTGCCCTCAAAACAGGGCATCGGTTTTCCTAACCTCATGACAGGATGATCTCAGTTCATGGGCGAGGGGCTAAGTGATGAAGTTGGCCTCATGCTTTTTCTGGTTCTTTGAGGAAGTGTTACTCCCTAGAAAATCACATCTAGCAATCTTAGTGTGCGTATCAAGTGGTCCTGATGAAAACAAAATAATAATGAAGATTTGCAAAATTTAAAATTTAAATTCTGAAATTATTTTGCAAGAAAGATGGCTGCCAAAACGTCTTAGCGTGGTGTGCTTTGGTGTCAGCCATATTCAAAGAAGTTCTGTGGAATTCCTCCTGTTGGAGGTGACTACATAGTGAAAAGCAACCTGCAGGAAATTAGTAAACTGCAGTGTCCTAAAATGCACTGAAATATTTTAAATTTACTGCTTTTTAAAAGAGATGGGCTGTTTTTATCCATGATAATCAAGGTGTATTAGTCTGTAATGGCACAGAGCAAGAAGCAAATAAGAGGTTTTATAAGAGATGGCAAAAAGGTCTGAGTTCGCATTTTGAAATAGAAATAACTTTTTCACAAGTGCATTAGAGAAACTAGGGACCATTAAGAGATGATGAAGAAGATAAAATTATTAATCACAAGGATACTAAGTGCCTTTCTTCAAATCCTATTTCTGTTTAGTAGAAATAAAGTCTGTGTGTGCTGCTGCATGATAAGACTGTAATGGATGTAAGTAAAAAGAGAACTCCAGTGGAACAAATGAAACGCTGCTTGGGAACTGCCTACAAATAAATCAACAAGTCCAAACAGTTGCCACCAAAGTGCACCAAGGGAACTAGCAAACTAATTTGCAGTAATAGTGACACTAACTAGAACCAGAGAAGTGTCTGACAGCCAGAGAAGAGCATGAACAGCTTTTAGGGGAGAAGTTCAGTACATCTTCTATTTGGTGGAATATATAATGGCATAAATAATTTATTGAAATCAATAAATGTCTGGAAAGTAATGGAACCGTAAGCAAAAGCACTTAACAGGCTTCTAACAAAGCAATCTTGCCAAACTTCCTTTGTTTTGCTTTGCTGTATAGTAGTGTACCATTAAAGAGAAAGCAGCAGTGTCCTAGGTTCAAAATAGTTCAGAGTGTAACAATTCCAGATAGCAAAGTTGGGTGGCTGAATACATATCAATCGTCCTTTAATTTTCACCTTCACTTAAATAAACAGATTTGACTCATTACCTTTCTATTTGGGACATTCTGCAATTTGGAGGAAGAGTAAAATACACCCAGTTTGCTTGAGGAAAGAGTCTGTATCAGGAGGAGCCGGTCTTTCACAAAGCTGTCTCACTCTGTTAGAGAGATGGGAATTTTCATGAGAGTTTATAATTACTTAGTTCCTTTTTATTTGGTGGATGTTCTACTTACAGAGGTCCATGGAACGATAACATCTGTACTGTAATGTGTTAGTTTCAAGATAACTGTAAGAGTGCAAAATGTACAGAATTACTTCTCATATGGTTTTAGTTTTTGACTCTATGTTGAAAAAGATATGCAGGCTGGAGCAATTCAGTATAGGTGCAACACTTTCTGGTTTACCTCTGCAAAGGTGTGAGTCACAGTTTTTATTTCCTTGATTTGCTGCTTCAGAAGTGTGCGCAGGAAATGGGTATCTAAGTCTGAGCTGCGTCCCACGTTCAGTCCAAACGTATCTTACTTAGGAAGAATGCTGAATTTCTGTGCAACTTCCCTTTTTTGAAAAGTGGCAGTTTTAACAAGCTTATTAGACATAATACATTTCAGCAAAGGGAAGTGGATTGTTGAAACTCGGAGACTGGAAAAAAAAGGAAGAACTGAGATTCATACTGATTGTCTGTTGAATGCAAATAGGTAGTGTAATATTCCATTTAATGGCAGCAGAATTCTGCAACAGAAGTAAATGAGCTTCTTAAATCTGTACCTGGCTTGTTGCATTATCTGTAGCTTTGTATTAGTGATCTTAAATTCCTATAGTTTTATATTTAGAGTAGAGTTTTGGGAACCTGAAACTGCCAAAGCTTCGAAGCATTCAGTATAGTCAGTAAATGAATAATTTTCATTTTAAGCACTGCATGTGGCATACTTATTTTTCAGGGTTTGCTGTCTTGCTTTTGTCTGTGTTGCCTCTCATTTTGGTTTTTGTGTTCCTGCATGTTGCTGGGTTTTTTACTCTGTAATATTTTTATAACTGTTCAGCAAGTGATAATAGCTATAAGTCACAGCAGAGTATGTGCCTGCCTATTGGATTTAGTTTTCCACAGCAAGACTTCATGGCCTGGTATGCTGAAATATGAGCTTGCATACAGGTTCCTTGCTGAGGAGAAGAATAATGGACTGCAAAGCACATTCTGTTGCTATTAACTTTTCAAGTGGATTGAGCTATTCATTGCCAAAAGAGTGTGCTACAGCAATTAAGTTCATCCCTATGCTCAGTCGGCTTGCGTTTTCCAAAAATGAGATGGACGTCTGTTTGTGAAGAGAGAAATGTTTTATTTATGGTAGAAATTATTAACTAAAACTGAAGCTGGAAATGTGCAAGGAGTGGAGGTTTGGAGCACAGTATGAGACTATAAAGGAATTCTTTTAACATAGGTATTGAGTTCCTTGTGCCTGTGTCATACACCAAACTGGTTGAACTACTCATGGTGGCAAGTGGGAAGGCAGAAAACATCTGGCTTTCACACTCTGCTGCTTGTTTTATGTGTAGGTAGGACCTCGCTGCTGAGACAATGGTGATCAGTGAAAGAAGTTACGCATTTCAAAACAGCTTTATAAACACTGTACATCAAACACTGCTTTTCAGCATTTAGCACTTGCTGGATGTCTTGTCTCTTAAACAAGCATCTCCGTATACACGTGATCCCAGATAGGGAGCTTTAAGCCTAGGTGAATATTTTGTTACTCTTGGAAAAGAGGTAACCAATACGATTCAGACTGTGTTGAACTAGTTGAATCAGTATGGCAGTGTGTCATTTGAAGATAAAAAAGTAAATATTTATCAGAGGACCTTATTTTATCCTTTAGGTTACCAAAGGCATTTTTCTGTTTAAGCACATCTTTCTGTTAGTATTCCCCAAAATACTGCCGTGAAATTGTGATGGAATCTCTCCAGTCTGGGTGCTTTGAGAGAGCGATGTTTTTCAAGTTGAGGTAGTTCACTTTACAGAAACTTGGTTGTCAATGCCACAGATATTCTCTGGGTGTAGGAACTGAATAGTTGTTCTGTTCTTCATTACATTTTAATGTATACATTGAATGTTTTTCAGGAACTCCAGGAAAGAACTTAATGATATACGGTTTGAGTTTACTCCAGGCAGAGGTAAGGCTCCTTCAATTGAATTATTCTCTTAGTGCTCAAAAAGGTATTTCAGAAATTGATTACTGCTCATGGTTAATATGAACTACTTCTCTGGAATCTTTCCTACTGGGTACAACTTTATATTGAACAAGAATAGCAGATGTATGTAAATTCTAGTGGCAAGGCAGCATAATATATACTATATATTAGAAGACTTGATTCACAGTATACTTGATCAATTTCATGTCTTACTGAAGTGATCTATCCGGTATATAAGATCTTGCATAGCAATATTTACAGCTTTGGAATTTCCATTTGCACATTTGGAAAATATCATAGGAAACACAATAGAGAGCCATAAAGGTATATGTGGTGATGGTGGTAATATTTGAGTTCCTTTCCCCTTGTTTAATAAAAGAAGTTCTGTTAACAAGTAGGAAGTGCACACCATTTTTCAAATACTGTTTTCAGCTCGAAGTTGCATCTCTAGCTTTGGTATCATCACCAGAAAGAAATTCTGGCATTGGAACTTTAAAGTCTACTGCATGCTTGTAGAACTTGTATTGGCTTTCTAGTGCCAAGAGTTGTAAGAACTCGTAAAACTTACTTTTGTTTGAAGAAAACAAAGTATTACTGGAATGAATTGCAGAGGAGGCTGATGTTTTGCGTAAGAAGGTATCAACCTTGTTACATAGCAACCCTTTGAACTATGAACACATTTTATATTTTTCAAAAGTCAGTATTCACCATATTTAGAGCTGCCCTCAAAGAGCTTCTACCTAAAAATGAATCCAGACTGGAAAAGGTGTCTCTTTTCCTGTATATCACAGTATCTTTCGTGTGCAGTAGTTCTATGCATAGATATACTCTCTGTTGCCTACCTGCATTTCTCACTGATTCTGGCAATGGGTAGTAACGAAAGAGATCTCTTAATTGGGCACAGAGCATCCTGGTTTAGTCACTTGTCAAAAGAATTTCTTAAATACTCTCTAAGCACTTACAGAAACCCTTCAAGATTCTTACTTGGTCAAAAAATAGAGGCTATGGCACAGTAAAGCACATGAGGACACTTCCTAGTGGTGAGTCCCTGAGGCAGCCAGAAGGCAGCTGTGATTCTCATTGTCAGAGCTCCCAGAAATTGCAGCTAGCTCCACAGTACTGTTTATTCACCTGTGTGTGCTTCTTGAGGCGATGATACAGCTGTGTAACTGCCTCACAGCATGTGCTCCATGCACATGTTTGGTGTTGAGGCCACAGCACAGTTGAGACTTAGCTGGAATTCAGGCTTGTTCCTGCTGTTTCCTCCTACTTACCCCTAGGCCTTCTAAAGTCTCTCCAGGAGCAAGTACTAGTCCCAGGGACTTAGGAATTAACCCACTCAGGTACAGCAATTGTTGAAGAATCAGTCCAAAACTCTGAATTTCCTGCTTCACAGTGCTTAAAAGCTATTTTAAATCTAAAGCTTAAAACAGTGACTGTTCTTGTAACTCGTTTGCTGGTCACAAACAACAAAGCCTCTATAGCGTGTCTTTATCTAGAGATGCAGAACAATGAAGGCGATAAAGAAAACAGTGAAAACAACACCAAAACATAGTTTGTTTTCTTGGTTGTGAAGATACTGAACTTGTAAACTGTGTAGGAGTATGTAGTTAGATAATAGAGGAGAAATGCTGGTGCCCAGGAAAGGTCTGTAAGGGGGTTTGCAATGAATCAAATCATCACCTCATAGGATTTGCTGTGCAGAGGCTGATAAGATAATTATCTTTTTTCCTCCTAATTAAAGATAATTTTGAATTCAAGCCTGCCTCCATGGTTGTTTTGGAACTAAAATATATTTTTGTTAAATTGCATTGGATGACTGACAGTTTTTGTTGTTTTGTGAGCTCTCATACTTATTCATTTCACCTTTTGGACAGACACAGCAGATGGCGTTTCTCAGGAGCTGTTCTCTGCAGGCCTGGTTGATGGCCATGATGTAGTTATAGGTAAATTACATTTTTGTTTGCAATTACGCTCTTGTGACAAGTTTGTGTTAAAAAAATATTTAAAATGGTTTCGCTAATGCTGGTTTTCATAAAATCCTTTTTTGTCCTTATTTTGCTTTCATGTATGTATAGTTCAATCAACAAGCCAATTTTGATACCAGTCCAAGGATTGCTTTTGGAAGTCAGAACTCTTTAGTGGTTTGAGATGGATGACATAATATAGATCTCCTGAAGGATTATTTTCAATTCAATGCTTGTTCATTTCTGTGCTAAGTGAATTTTTTTTGTTTAACAATAAAATTATTTTTCGGTGAGTGCTTTGGCAGCTCTGAAGTTAGTAAGTATTCTGCTTGGGTTCATGGAAGTAGAAGCAAGCCAGAGTTCAGGATCTATGGAAATTACACCTAGAGATATTATTTCTATGGTAAAAAAAAGATAATGAGAAGTATTTTCTGTCTGCCGAGAGGAAAGATACTTTTCTGGGTTTTTTTTCCTCCCAATGAAATTCAGTGCCTGGCGAGGTTGATTAATTTGGAAGTGCTTGTTTCCCCATGGTTCATTCTTTTCTTCTGGTTGCTCAAACCAGTAGATATATGGTAACCAAAATCAGAGGGTGGCTAGTAGGTGCTAAATGTGTGAGAACTGAATCAAGGAATACTAGCAAATCAATCTTTGTGTTACAGGCGAAGTTCGTATCAATGGGTTCAGATATCGTTACCATGAGTGGGATTTGTAATCATCTTTCAGGGGAGTGATGGGGCAAAGGCAAATAAAGATAAATATCTGTCATGGCTTTAGTGATGGGTCCTTGAAAAATCATGAATATTTAAATAAGTAAAGTTTTCCTTAATAGTATTGGTTAAAGACACTGTATAATTAATTTTTTAAAAAACTTATTTCCTTGCTTAGTTCCTGCTTTGAATTGCATCAGACTTTGATTTTTAGCACTATGATGATGGTCCTTTCTGTGCTTTCCTGTTTGTCTTTTTATTATGGTATTAAAAAAGTAAGGAAATAAAATTTCTTGTATAGAATTGAAAGTATTCAACTGAAATTTAACTTCATTAATTATAATAAAGATTATATGTTCATTTTTCTGGGGTGCTGTAACTTACCTCAAGTTCCACAGGCACAAATTCTTGCATGACTTTGTTCTATAATTTTCACTTGTCTGCTTCACACGTGAAGTTATTTTCAAATATGTTTGGACATTGCTGTCTTCCTAGAAAATGACTTTTGAGTTCATGTTTTACAAAAGAGAAGTTCTAGTAAATGTGACTTCGCTTTTAATTTAAAAAAAAAAATACAAGTTGGACTTAATTAAGCATATGTTTACGATTTGCTTTGGCAAAACTGGCTAAGTGTTGTATGGGCATGGAATAATACAATTTGCATGCAAGCAGGTTATTGTGAATTTCAGAATTTCACTGTTGCAGTGCAGTCCTAAGAAATATTTCAGTCCTATAGTTTAAAGCAATAGGTCATATAAGAGAGTAGATGGTGCTGAAAATGTGAATCTGCTTACAAAACTAAATTTCTGTGTAAAATGATTTTGCCACCTTGTTCACGCAAAATTAAAAGGTTTAAGATCTTCCTCAATAGGAAGAGAGGAATAATATAGAAGACAGGGGTGTCAGACATAACAACATATGTTACATAGTAACATCTCTTGTAACATCTATACAGTCCTAAAATTACATTCGGCCCTTTGAAGGCAATCGCGAGGCTGATGTGGTCCCCGGTGAAAATGAGTTTGACACCCCTGATATAAGAGTTTGGTTAACCCTCTTCACCAGAAGAACTGATTCCATTAGCTTCCAGATTGAAAGTAACTGATGAATTACCTTTCACTTTCCAGCTGAAGCGTGCAGAAATTCAGCCTCTGTAACGTAAATGAAAACAAAATACTGAGATAGTCTCATAAAAGTTGTTCTTGCAGTTTCTTTTAATGGATGTTGGAACGTGTAGAAGCTGGGAGAAACAAGGAAGGTGAAAATAACTGTGCCTATGTTCAACTCAGCAATTTGTTGGGGTAACAGCTGATTTTCTGAAAGGACACTTGGAGTCAGCAAAAGCTGCTCTGGAAAGTACGGCCGTGGCATACGTGAGCTGAAGCTGTTAGTGGGGACCAGCTGACATCTAAGTTTTCTAGAATTTGCTGCTAAGCATCAATGTGCTTCACCGTTTGAGTCTTGCTGGATTTGCCTCACTTAACACAGACTTCCCAGGAAGATTTCCATTCTGATAAGCAATAAGTTCAGCCACTTGTTCTGCAGAGAAGCAAAAATCCCATCTTGCATGTTCAGTTCTGGCTACGACTGACTGGTTTCTGTTCTTACTGACAGCAGCTTTGTTTCACAGGAGGTCCCTAGATCCAGGGAATCAGTGCAGAGAATTTTGTTTAAAAGCAGAGAGGGAATGAGTCTTGGAGCTTATATAGGCATTGGTATCCAGCTGATGAGATGTTTTTATGGAGTATTGAAGTAGCTGTGTTAAATCATATGAAGGATCTGAATATTTTCAAAATTCATTTTGAGACAAAATGTGCCTCTGTGTGTATGTGTAATATATGTATATTAGCTAGTAAACATTCACCTAGTAATCCTATATTATATTTTTGATACCATAAAGGAAACTCAAATCATAATCAACAGTCAGTTCTGTTGAAAATCACATCTTGCAATCCTACTTCATCATTTCAGTGAAGCCTTAGGCTGTAGTTAATCTTCTAGAGGCCTTGCTTAAATTTCAAAACCTAAAAGTGTATTTACAGATATTGAATTGCAGTTTATATATATAAAAAATATTTCCCTTCCTGAATGCTGCTTAAATAAAAGCCTCGGTACCCATGCCATCGAGAAATGTGCAGTTGCCCTTCACTATATTAATGTACCTTTATTTTCGGTATTTTTGTCAAAAAGTATCTGTGAATACCTTGAGCTTCATGGAGGATGTACCTTCACTTTTAAATCCACCAGATATTCGCTACCTGAAAATGGATATCGGTCTGTGGTGTTGAGCCAGACCAAGGCATCGAGTTCATAAGCAGAGGAAGAGCTTTTAGTCAGAACAAAAGCTTCCTGCTGAAAGGCCTAGTGTGTTCAGGAGAACCAGCTGAAAACCCAATAGATCATAGTTTGAAATGAGATCATATTTTGAAAGTAGCAAGGGTTTTAATCAGCATCTCGAATTTTTTCTTGGAAGTGAGAATATGATAGAAGCCACAATAGTTTGACTATGGGTTTTGGGGTTGATGGCTATTTTTTGGAGTGGGGAGAGTGAGATAACCTTTTTATTTGATGCCATTACTGTGATAGGTAGACGGGACTTAAAAAGGCATCTAGAATTTAAAAAATCGTGGCTGTAGATGGCTTATTTGGCCATGAGTGCAGAGAACATGTATCTGACCAAATCCAGAGTGACATTATTTGAAGGGATGTTAACCAGTAAGTAATATGTATAGTTCCAAATTAATCATGGTATTAAAGCATTTGAAATTGAAGCATCTGACTGTCTTACAGTATCCTGTCTGCTGATGCTGAAGGGACTTTCATACTGAAATGGAAAGACGAAAAAGCAGAACCGCAGTTTGTTAGTATGCTGTCTGTAACAACATCTTAACTCGTAGCGGCACTGATAATCCAATCCATAGAAAAGACAAAGTTACACAGTGAATATCCTTTTGCTTTCCTTGGTTTTGCTCTATGTTTGCTTATAACTAGTTTACTTTGCTGTCTTGTTAGATTAATCATCTTTGAAAGTGAATTAAATTATGCCTTTTGTTCAACTAATTCCAGCTTATCATCTCACTGTTAGTCAGAAAATGGGATAGTGCTGCACGGGTAGAAAAGATGTTGCGCTAATTTATGTCCTCAAAGAGCAGTAATGTTGCTAAGGGTAGGTGACCTGGGTAGCGCTACCATTTGAAGGCAGCATGGGTTTGTCATTTAGTATCAGTAATATTCTGAGATGCACTTATTTTTGTAATCTTTGAGGGAATTTGTCACAAGTTTTTGTTGTTGTTGTTTTCCTCATCTGTTTCTTCTTGTGGTTCAAACTGAGAGAAAGAACTATTTTTTTTTTTAGTAAAGTATCATGTTTTTATATGTTCCAAAGTTCAATGTACCCATAAACTTTCTAATAAGAAGATGCCTTTATAGACCCTAACAATTAATTTCAAATTACAGACTAAATACTTCTTGGTTGCTTTTTACTGTATTATCCGGAAAGGAAACTTACAGATTTAATGAAAACCTGACTGTATTTTAATGTATTTTGTAGAAACTCTTGTGCCTTCAATGTGTACACATAGCTCTGTATCTTTTCAGTAAGATATGCACATGCATTACAGATTGGAGAATATTTCTAAAATCCCCGAGGTTTAGCTAAGACTTACATATTTCAACACATGTGGCTCATTTAGAGCTAACACATTGAAGAGTGACTCACAGTGACTAGACTGCTGGGAGTTCTGGGAGCTTGAGGTACGCCCTCTGCTAATCGAGCTTTGCATCTAAATTGCGCCTTCAAAGTTATTTAAACTATACGTGTTGTACAGAAAAGGTGCACTTGAGCAAGCATACGGTGTGAAACTGGCTGGTTTCGTGCAAGTTCCCACCTTGCTGAATTTTCATTGTGGTGGGAACATAGAGGTAACCTCAAGGTGAAAAAAACATTATTGTGTTAGGTGAATAATCACTGCTGCTGTAACGGGAGTTGTGGCAGAATTAGAAATATGTGATGTAAGAAATTCTCCAAGCATGCAAATTATTATCTACACATATATGCGTATTCATGTATCATGGTAAATGTGTTTATCTTGTAGCCATGATCAAGTAAATATCAATTTTTAGTTGCTTTACAGAAAATTAAAAAAAAAAAAGGCAACAATAACAAACCAAACAAACAAAACCCACAAAACAAAAACATGGAATTAGCAGTTGCATTCGAAGAAAGTTCCTTTTTTCAGTGTGTACTCCACCAGTTCCTCCTTAACTGTGTAAATGAGGAATAAATCTGTATGTTAATTGGTGGGATTAGTTTGGGTTTCACCTGATGTGGCCTGAAGTGTGTTCCCTGCCCACATAGGCCTGAATTGTGGTTTTGAAGTCTTTCTGTTCCAGTTTAAAAAAAGGGGGGAGAGAGAACTGAGAGTTTGAATCAGAAATTGCAAAGACAGCAATGTGAGTAATGTTCCTCTTTCCAATAGTAATTTAGTTGCTGGTATTTGTTTCCTTGGCATTAACTTCTCTGCAAGTGGTTAGTATGTCAAAATAAGGATTTATGGAGGTTCTTCAAACTAGAGGTAGTCTATTTCAAAACCTAACTCCTGCACATCAGGGAGTCTTTTCTAAATATATTTTTCCTTGTTTCAAGTTTCACATATAAGGTATTGAAGTAGTTTTGCTGCTATTTCATCTTGTTAATAGTTTTGTCAGAACAATATCTATAATTCATAGCAGAACTCAGGACAGGAAGAGTTGTGAAGATCTGATGGGGAGAGGAGATTACTGAGGAATAATATGCATAGCAGAATGTGACCTGCCTTATTTCTGCATAGACCTACATTTCAACTCTAATCCAGCATGATGAAGGCATTTGTTAGTGCTGGCTTCAATATCTTGATGACTATCAAACTGTTGTCAAAACCTTTGTCTGAAAGCTACCACTTGCTTTCTACGTTCAGTCACTGGCAAATGATTTTTTCAACCTTGTACTCTGATTCATTCTTTTGTGTAGAGAATTTATGAGCACAATTTACTGTAATATCTCGCTCGGGCTTGTTAAATATCACTACTAACAATGTTGGGCAGCAGGTGTAAATTTTTATTTTAAACATTCATTTGAGACTAGACTGAGGTTTAGAATGCTCAGGATCATAAAAATTCTTTTCTCAAAATGAAGGGGAAATAGTGAAATCTGTGTCTACTCCTCCCTCATCTTCCTGGATAGTCTACCCCATTAAACACATGCAGAATCAAGCTCTGAAATAGATAAGCATTTAAGTATCCAGATGTATTCTACTTACATTTTCATAACACTTTGTTTTAAATGCGTGGTGGTTTGTCTGAGTGTTCTTCACATACTCTGGGGGAAAAAAATCAATTGGAAATATCAACCTTCTATTTTTTCATAAGTTTCTGGGAAAATAATGTACAATTTGCCAGTTATATTAAAATTTTAATTCAATCAACAAAACCAGTTGTCACAATTTCAGGGGGTTTCGCTTGGTTGGTTTTGGTTTTTGTCTCTTCTCACAGATTGTAAAAAATAAAATGTTACCTTGGGATCAGATATCCTCACTAAATAATTGAGAATTTGGGAGCTCGAATAATGTAGTTTTGGAATTGAAATAGTTAGATTTCTAGCACTAACTTACTTCGTTTTCCACTTTTATACAGAGCTCCTGTTTCATAAAATATATTGCTTCTGTTGGGTGAGAATTTTTCCATCAGCTACCTAAAGAAAAATGAAATCTTGTATCTTTCTCAGTCGTCAGTTTTCCTGTTTTTGTCTGTGACCCCTGGATATTAATACCCCATGTTAATCAATCTAAATGTAAAAACATTTGAGGTCTACTATTATTCTGTAAACTCTTTTATTTTTTTCAGTTTGAGAAAGGATAAATATTTGAATTTGTCTGTAGAGGTCAGAGACATATGTCCCTGATATCTCTTGCATACCTTTGCCTGTTCCACTGCTGAATAACATTGCATAACTGGTTATTTGTCAAAGCTTCAGTCTCACTTTTTTTTTCCTCCCGTCCTATGTTGGAACAAGATACTTTGCTGCCAAACTACAGTTAATGTCCTTAAAAATGTGTAAAAAGATGTGAACTAGCCTAAACCTTGGTTGTCTGTATAGAACGAATGCCTAAGTTAAGTTGTCACAAATTTTGGTACTCACTAGGGGTAACGCAACCTGCACCTATGAGTATTCTGTGCATAATTTGAAGTATTGCTTGCCTGCTTTCTTTACTATTGCTGTGTATTGAGCCAGTGTTTGAGGGGTGAGGATGGTTTTATTTGGCACAGTTCTTCCTCAGCCTGGTACTTCATACACAAGTGAAGCAGCATACACACTCCTGGGCTTACCATGTTTACAGTATTGGGGCTCAGAACCCGTATGAACCACAGGGCTCAAGTGGTTTTAATAATTACTGTAAGTGGTGGGAATTGCACTGTGAAGTGGTTGTCCTGTTTATAAGGATGCTGTGGGAGACCTTTTCCAGTCTCCTGGTGTTCCTTTAAGGGAGAAACGCTTTGGCGCCTTGTTGTCCTGTAGCTGTCCTCTTCAAGCTGTATCTTCTGATTGTGAGGCTGCAAATCAAGCTGTTGGATATTAAAGTATCAAATGTTGAAATGGAGATAGTTTCCACTGTCTTTATCTATCTCTACTGATTCAGCAATGTGCTTTGAGAATTCAGGCAAATTTGTGAGCCTTTATCTCCCTTTGATAAATTCCTAATGACAGCCTCTTCATAAATAATACATTTCTAAATGTTTTTCCTGTTTCTGCCTTGTCAGTGTCCAATAGCTTCCTCAGAAGAGAAGCTAGGCTTGCTGTTGATCTTTCCATTTTCTTTTATTTCTTCCTTATAAGAATCATGTCGAGCTCCTTGCAGTCTTCTAGCGATAAACACTTGTTAGTTAGCTGTCACAGATCTCAAAATGCTTTAGTATTTCCATCCAACTGTTCTCAAGCAACAAAAACAAAAGGATTTTTATGGCTAGCATCCTGCATGGGTGAACTAATGGAATCGTGCTGCACTTAAAAGACCTTTTTGACCTCTCTTTGGAAAGCCTTCTAATCTTTCATGCACATAGTTTGTGAACTATTAGATAATAATAAGAAAGTCAGAGATCTGGAGGAATTGTTACTAAAATCTCTAAAGGTTGATTGCTTTAATTATTTGCACAATATACTATAATCCAGTGCTGGCTAGGGTGTAAAACTTAGTGTTGATTTTGTTATGAACTTGCAAATGCATGAAAACCGCTGTGCAGTATGAAATATGAATAGATGTATATATTGCAATGAACCTCTTGCAATATGTGAAACTGCCTCAAGAGCGTGCATAATAAATTCAGCCCTTTGGAGGAAAGCCTTACCAGCAGCTGAATTTTCCGGAGTGATAAATTCCGCTGAAAAGTATTCCCTGTCACTTGGGCATCCTGCTTCCTAAGACCCACACAGGAGAATACAGCATTAATCATCAAATCAGTAGACTCCCAAGACAGTTAATTATGTAGAACTCCATGTATCAGATAACAATGGCAAAATATCTGCCTACAGTTGAGGAAGAGGTGATATTTGAAACAATCAGCAGGAAATTCAATAAATCTGTTGAGCTTTGGGTCTGGCCTCTAACAGTAATACCCTTGATGACGTAAGGAGCAGCTGAAGGTGGCTGTTTCTTATAGATTGAGTTTTTGACTATATAAAAATTATATCACTTTTCACTTATTAAAAATACTTTCGATTTTCTCAGGGCTCATAGTTTTCCAGGGTTTTTTTGTGACATCAATTTTGTGCCTGAATAATGTTTTCCCTTTCCTCACATCTGAATTTCAGGATTATAATGTTCAGTAGCTTTGCAAACTATTGAACGTAAGCATACTGTCAGAGGTTCCCCATCCACTCTTTACAAAATGGAAAAGCAGATGAATCATTATTCATTTGAGAGCACCCCAGAAATATAATCTCAAGCTTTAAATTCTGCTTGTGTCTGGTTTTATACCAGATGGCTCCGGCTCAGTTGGCTGGGTCGGCATTGTGCTGGAAATAGTTCTACTGTACTTCATATAGCTTTATTTACTGTCTCATTAATTTTAACTTTTCCAGAAGTTTTCCCTATTCAGAAGCCATTAGTGTTTGGTTTCATGCTGTGTTAAGAATTTTAAATAACCAGGCAGAGTCTTGTCATATCGCAGGAGCAAAACAGATATTTGAGAGTGCCCAAAGTATGGTTAGTCTTTTATATTTAGTTGTGAGCTTGAAGATGGCCGTTTTGTTCTGTTTCCTCAGCTTATATTGATCACTTATTTAAAAATTATAGCTGATGTGGTTGGCCAAAACTGTCATATAGCAAAGAGTGATTTGTAGCATATGCTACATCAATATTCATGCTAGAGGACTGTAGTTATGTGGGGTTTTTAAATTTATTATGTCTGCAATTAGCAGCCTGTGTTGTGTATATTTAGATGCTGGGTTTGACCTTTTATCCTATTGCATGTTTTGCAAGTGCAGACATTCATTATGACAGAGCGGCACAACCATTTGTCACTGCCTAAAACCTGCAAAAGAACCCGGGAGGATTTGTGGTGCAGGGGCTGATTATCTGTCCTTCAGAAGCCTTCTGAAGAAAGCAGGACGGCACCTCATTTATTGTTGTAAACAACAAAAAGCCTATTGTGCTAACTGCTGCTGGCGTTGGAAGGGCTTTTGCTCCAAGGCATGATTTGAAGTGTACTCTATTTACTTGAGGTTACTGCTGGCAACACTTTTTCCATCACCACTTAATTTTTTCCTGCAGTTATCTTGTTCATGTTTCTTCTTCTGACTTTTATGGGAGCATAGCCGTAACATCTTGAGAAAACACTTTGCAAAATAAAGTTGAGTCTAGTATATCCAGGCCGTGTAGAAACAGTCAATTCCCAAGAGGATTTGAAATTGTCAATTAGTGCTGCTTTCAGGCAAACTGATCTCCTATGAATTTCAGAAGTACAACATCCAAGGCATGACTTCAGAGTACTTCAAAGAAAAATGGCTTTGTCAATAGGAAATGTAGTATAGTTAACTTAGAGATAAGGTGTAAAGTAGAATCCGGAGACATATATTTTACAACGCTCTCCACTTTTCCAAATAATTTAAGTATCGGTGGAGAGAACGATTCCTGCCTCTCTAGTAACTCCTAATGTGAAACTCCTTTTCACTTCACAGAGAGCATGACTGTATTAAATTGACTTTGTTCACTGACTTGCAATAGAAGAATTGTTGGGAATGAGGAGGAGGGAGAGGAGAGGTGGTGAGAGTGGGATGGTTTTTTTCCCCCTTAGTTTTTATAGAGGTAGTGAGGCTTATCTACATTTAGAAACTTCAGGCTCATTTTTTGTATTTAAGCCAAATTAAAACTTTATACGTGAACTGTACTAGGAGGGTTAGTGAGTCTTGACCTACTAAATCATTTATCCTGATGAAAAGAGCCTAGATTTAGCATCTGGGTGAGATGTTCATCAGTAAAGCCTAATAGCAGTTCCACTTAAAAGTAGTTGTTTTTCTTTCTTGCCTGATGCGATCAGGAATCCTGAGTAGGGCTGAAGAGTAGTAGCAACTGCTTCCCTGGAAGAACATTGTTTACTGTTGTGAGCTTGTGTCTGGCAGTGTCTTTCACGAGACTTTGCGTACTTAGGGGTCCAAACTGTGTATGTTTAGTAATAGTCCTAAATTTTTGGAAGTGTATTCACAAGAGTGGTTAAGTCAGTTATATTTAATGCAATTGATAGGTTAATGTAATTGCATTTAAAGTAGGGTGAGTATTCCACTCTTTGGAGGATGTCTGTACTGTGGTTAAGATGGCATTCCCCAAACTTTCTGGAGACGTAACTGGCAGGCACTGCAGGCTGGCTCTGTGGAAGGACTCCAAACTGCTTGGCTGGCTTCTGCTGCCTGTGCTGCAGGCTCTGTTAGTATTCCTAATGGAAGTTAACTGAACCAGAGATGCCGTGGGCACTTGCCGTGCCTGGGTTACTGCTGGTTTGCCTAGCTCACTATATCAGGCCCAAAAAATTCCAGTTACCAGTTGAGCCCAGATCTTCAGGGTGTTCAGGTGCAGAGAGATGTGCCCAGGGCTGAGGTCCTAGAACATTTGGCTTGCACTAAGGCAAAAAGGGTAATGAATGGCTCATCCCTAAAAAAAAAAAAAAAAAAAAATAAAAAAACCAAAAACCAAAATAAAGAAGCACATTTTAAGTAGTTTCCTGAAGTGCAGACTTAGGTATCCAAAATCAGACAGTTGCCTCTAATTGTTGGCCCTAGCGAAACACAAGGGCTTAGAAAAATGGAAAAGGTACCAACAGGACTGTTTGGGTTTGCCAGGTAATTACATGCACATATTTGATTCTTGGTTGATGTTAATTACTTACACTTTCAGATGTTGCAAAAAGAGCAGGCCTTTGGGGGGATTTGCATTCACGGTGGCTTGACTGATTGGGATTAATGATAGTATTTGGCAAAATCATTTTTATTGCCATTCTGTAAAGACCAGAAAATGTAAGACACAGAGTACCAAAAGTCACAGGTGAAATGCTAGTTTTACTTGAACAATGTTGAATGCGTATAATTGAAATTGAAAAGATCTCTCTGTAGAAAACTGCAGGTGTCACTATTTTTTATGTAAACTTGTATTCTAAAATTATGGACTCTTTGCAGGTCTGCTTTCTCATTTTCAAGCATAGCCTGAAAACATCTGGCATTACTCCCTTAAATCCTCCTAATCTTCTGTTTGATTAAACATGTCCCACTCTAGTTATGGCTCATCAGCAAAGCAAAAATAAAGCATATTTCATATGCTTGCTTCAGATGTTTCTCTAGCATTTTATATCTAAAAGTTTTTGGCTTGTATTCCTATTAAAAGTGAAGACAAGTGAACAAATAAAACTGTCCCCTGTAGCCTTTTAATGAGCACTAGTCTTAGAAAAGCCGTTTTCTTGAAGAATGGTATCACTCCTTTCTGTTATGGTGTTTAATTAATGAAAAAAAAAAAAGGGGTTCACTATTTACATATATTGCTAGCTTATATTTTGCTCTTTTTGCTTTGAAAATTTTAATTTCTTCTGTGGTAAAGAATCAGCAGGAAGGCAAGGGGTTGTAAGATTTTGATGCTACTTGTGAAGTCCTCAGTGCTGCTTTCCACTGTGTGGTAGTTCATTAAAACACTTGCTGATAATGGGCTGATGTTTGCAAGTGCAGGAACAGAAACTTCGCCAGGAACTGCCTAAGGGCAGCTGGAAGTTCTTGCATTCGGGAGAAACAGCCAAGACGAGCATGCATTTGAAGCTTATTCTTTTGTAACATTTTTGTAATAGGTGATGTTAGAAATCGTTGGATTTAGGACCCAGCTCCAATCTGGTTTTGTAGCACCGTGTCTCCATGTCAGTGAAGCCAGTTAATACTAGAATACTAGCTGGAGAATTAGTATTCTTTTTTTTTCCCCTTCCTTTTTTCAAGACTTGTTTTATGGGGATTTAGATAAGCCACAGCTGCTCTTGAGTACATGATTGTCTTTTATAGATTTTTTTTTTTTTTTTTAAGACATAAAAAATTGAAGCTATTCTATTCTGGCTTCAGGAGCTATGAGGCTGAACACTTTTGTGCCCGTGTATGAGGTTCTAATTATTAATTGTAATGGAAAGCATTACCTGTATTTGCATGTATTTTATCAGGTAGGAGGCATTGCAATAAAATTGACCTATTGATTGTGAAAGTGAATTGTGTGATTAAAATAAAAACTCTTTGTAATTGCTAAAACAAAGAAGATTATGAAAAATGAAGCTTGAAAAACAGAAAAACTTTTTGTCGTAGTGCCAGGAGTTGAGTTCATTTAAGTGTGAAGGTTAATCTTTTCCTTTCTGAAAAAGTGTTCTCTACAAAATGTACCTTATGGTTGCCTTTAGGGCTTGTTTTTAGTTTCAAACAGCCTTTCATCTACAGTCAAATTTGTTACAGGTGTATAAACAATCCTTTGTGCTATTTCAGTGGTATAAAGAAAATAAGACCCTCAAAAATGTAATTTACATTTAACAGTGGTATATTGGCCTAATTGTTTACTTCTCCAAATTCCCTTGCCAAATACTGTACTTCCCCTTGTGAGGCGAATTTCTATAACTACACAGTGAATCGTATATGATCAGGCACAGTACGAATGAAAATTTTATCCTAATGATGTTAGAAGATGGAGGAAGTAGGAACCTGAGTTTTTAATGGTAGGATATTCAACATGCAAATGTTTGCTCTATATCTTCACCTTATGAAGTCTGTGGAAAGTATTATTTATGGAGAACATCTGGTTTCTTGCTTCTCTGCTTTATGGTACTTACCTACTCAGTGTACTGAGAAATGTCTTCTACTTAATACCTGTTTATTTCCTTTTAAAAATCTTGTGTAAACAGCTCTGCCAAGTGCAGAGTCTTTGTCTCATGCTGATGTCCTGGTGGTGACATCTTGTGCTCATAAGTCAGTTTTGACCAAAGGCTCTCAATGGTTTGATCCGAGTTAGCTCGGGATCTAGGACTGTGCAAAGCTGAGAAGCAAGTTTAGTGAACGTATGAAGCTGAAAGCAGACAATTTTTTGGTCAAGATTAATGGTAGCAGTATTGTGAAAACAGACCAATTAAAAGTGTGGGTTAGGTGTTTTGATAGAAAACTAGTTTATTCTATTCCTGCCACCTCTGTTTTCAAGGAGTAAATTATCCCCTTCCTGCTACCCCTGTTGTGGCATACAGCTTCCATTGCTGGGCACTCGGGTCTGTAGATCCAGTTAAACTGTTTGTTGCTGATACATCGCAAATCTTGGTCGTGCTTACTGATAGAGTAGTTTGAAGATCAGCTCGTTTGTTTCCCTCTCTTATTTTTACTGAGTTTTCTTTTGGTAGTGAGCTGTAATAGATCACCATGAGTCTGTGTGGGTGCTAATGGCAGCCCAAAAAAAGGACAGAAGCAGACACATAAAGCCAGGAGAAATAAGGGAGAGCAGGCTCAGCCTTCTCCTAGAAACTTGTGCTGATAGTGGCCCTGGCTATAGCAGAAATGTGATATAAAACATGACAACCATCAGCTTGTCCTTGGCTGTGTGATTCTCCCATTTTCTTTGTGCTTGCATTTGTCTGATTGTTAATTGTTTATGGAATAGACTAAGATGAAAAACAGTAGGGTTATTTTTTTCCTGTCTTTTGGTTTAGAACTTTTGGAATAGACTAAGATGAAAAACAGTAGGGTTATTTTTTCCTGTCTTTTGGTTTTCAGGCAGATTTTTCCCTTGAATCAGTTCACATAGTCACAAAGTATCAGTGACTGCAAAAGAAAGCAGGCAGGACTCTGACTTCCAAACAGCTAGCAAGTGATTAAATGATTCAAGGGGTAATTTACAGACATGTATGTGTGTAGTATTAAGTAGAAGATTCAAAATGAGGCTTAATGTAAGGTTGAATGCCATTTTCTGTGAACTGTATTTTTTTCATACTTTATTTTACAGTTGCTGCTAACTTACAGAAGATAGTAGATGATCCAAAGGCCTTGAAAACGTTGACTTTTAAGTTGGTAAGTAAAACTATGAAGGGAAGAAACAAACTAATTATCACAGTATTCACACAGAGTCTGGATTTTATCTCATCGACAGCTATATTGTTGAATAAATGTGTTGACAGATAAGATGGTGGAAATTACCATGTGTGAGCGAAAAAAGCCGAGCCCCGTTTTGCCAGGACGTTACGGATATGTACAGTCACACAGCTCCATAACTGTGCAGGGGGAAGGAGGTTCATTCATGCGAGTTCTGAGGAAGTCTGAGGTTTAGGTGAGAAACTTCAGGGAGAAGACCCCTGGGTAGAATTGCAGAAACAAGGAAAGCAGAGAAAACTGTAGTTGGTGGGTTACCTCCTCTCCACCCCCACTCCTTCAGCTCTGCCCTGCCTCAAGTGTCCTCTGCTAATGGACATTTTGTGCCAATCCCATTTTTTCCAACACCTGCCACCACTTTTCTTGCGTGCAGGCTGCCCTCTCCTTGCTTCTCCCTTTCAACCTTCTTTTGATTGACCATTCACACTTGCAAGTTCATATTGCTCCCACTGTATTTCATTTGTTTCTCCCTCCTCACCTCTTTCTGTCTCCTGTATATCTACCAGCAGACCCTACTTTTGGGCCTGAGACTGTTTTCTGTGGTGAATTTTGTGCCCTGGACCATGGGTCCTAATTTTGCTCAGTTTTGATGCTATCGTGATCTAATTTAATATTAATAACTTCATATTGCAAAAACATAATTCAGAAGTTATGTGCTGTATTTTTTACAATTTCTTGCTAAAGTTAAGTTGAAAAATTTGCATACCTAAAGTGTAAATACCAAACTCTAACCCATTAGGTTTCAGCACCTCTTACTGAGCGTGACTCAGCCACGTATGACATACTAGATTCAATGTGTGTTAGATAAGTAGGTCTCCAGAATCACAGCTTTGTTTATAAAAGCAGCTGCCTCACAAGGGCTGTAGAGAGCCATTTTTAGAGAGTAAGTGACCTAGTTGATGATGATGTATTAATTCAGGATTGTTCTTCCCATGTAATTTTTTAAATATAGATTAGAGTGGTTTAAACTGACCAAATGATTTGGACTCACTTTTCCTCTGCAGTCCAGTAAAATCACCAGAACTTACACACTTCTTTTGGGAAGAGGTTGGGGTGGGGGAATGAGAACACGTGTTTTGCTTCTGTGGCACTTACTATCTAAATATAGCTGAAAGGCTGGTGCTTCTCTTTTTTCCAGCCGATCTGTGTTCTTGCTGTCTAAACATCTGACTTAGCTTTATTGAACAGTCAATGGCATCTCACTGAGACCATTTAGATATTCAGATACTCCAGAGGCTCTGTAGAAGTCAGGGTTTCTAATTCACACACTTAAAAGAGAAGCGTGAAATTCCAATATATAATATCCCATAGTATCCAGTTAATGTTTACATACGTTGAAAACAAACCCACTTGAAAATTTAACTTGAGCTATCCTGTGATTCAGTTGGCTTTATTGCTGGGATGCAGTTAACATCATGTGGTATTTCAGATTCCAGTACTCCTTACCACAATCAGAATTAATAGACAATCCAAAAATCAATGTCTTTGTCCCTTCTTAAGGTAAGTTGCATTGGCTAGGTAAGAATTCCTGAGGTTAAATTTTAACCTAATGTTTTTAACCTAGGTTACCTACATTAGTTCCCTACTTCCTGGGAAAATAACATGACCATAATAAATATCCTAATTTGTTCTTATCCTTGGATTAATTTAATATATGTTCTATTTATGCCTGTTTCTATATTGCGTAGATGAGTTTTTAAATGAATTTTTGCCTAGGAGAACTCTGTCATTTGTTTCTGTGCCCTACTGAGTCTTCGTTACCACTCAGCAAGGTCTCACTGAATTTAAGAGCACTGGTATACAACTTGATTAAAACGTATTTTGTTGGTAAATATTTCATGAGGATTCAAAGTCTAAATGTAGCTAATCCTATATCCATTCAGAGAATTTAACTGAAAAGTGCTCTTTAGTCTAGGATTGGGTACTACTATTTGTGGGTAAGAATCTGGTTAGTATCTCACTGCTTGCAGATTGCTTGTGCTGGTATTTTGCTGGTATGTAATATTTCTATTCAAACAGCAAGAATTTTCATCTTTGGGGAAAAAAGAACACCTTATGTCTTAACCATTTTTGCCTTTAATTATTGCCAAAATAGTAAAGAAAGTTATTGAAGTGAGGTGTCTGGATGAATCTGTCTTTAAGGTTTGATCTCCCTCTTGCATATTTTTTTAACAGTGCATTTTTGCTCTTACAATGATGTCATTCTACAGAACATAGATGGTATTAAACCTCGCTTAGTTGTCTTGGCTAACACAGAATGATGACTTCCTTGCAGGATCCAGCTGTCCACACTTTGGGAAAGTGGCTGCTTTAATACACAACTAATCTTGGCAACACTCAAGGAAACACAAAATTATTGCGCAGCATAATTTGCATTTTATGTAAGCATTTTTTCATATGAAAAAGGGAGGAAAAAAAACATTTAAGAAAGAATGCATCCAGTCACTAAACAGTGAATTGCAAATACTAGGAGCTTTTCTTGTATGTTGCAGTTTGTGTGAAGTAGTTGTACTTATGCTAAGCACAAAATATAAGCTAATGGGTTTCAGGTGCAGTAAATATTAGGCAATATTTATTGATAAGGAAGGCATTTAAAAAT
Organism: Pampusana beccarii; assembly: GCA_013399365.1. Taxonomy (NCBI): domain Eukaryota; kingdom Metazoa; phylum Chordata; class Aves; order Columbiformes; family Columbidae; genus Pampusana; species Pampusana beccarii. Next base: position 717,875 of record VWYH01009165.1, read on the forward strand.
CTATATACATCTAGATATGTTACTTAGCGTGGCTTTGAGGAGATTGATAGCTAGCTAGAGTGTAGAATTATGTTAATAATATTAGCTCTTTTTAGCATAGTATTTTAAGTGCAAAATTCAAACTCCATTTATTTAGTAAATTCCCAATACAAGACTCACCGAGATATCTTAATGGTAACCTATGGTGATGATCTCAGACCTTTAACTTGCTGCTTCAGTGGAATAAGACCTGTGAAACACTCGCTGAAGACAGAACTTTTGTTCTGATTGTCTGACCAAAGTAAAATGGAAGGAGTAGCCTGATGGAATGTAATGCTTCCACAAGCATCGAGTGAGTTTATTTTTGGTCATGAAAACTCAGTGGGTAATGTCACTTGGTGCACCTTGTGTGCACAGTCTGAGGGCTCTTTTCCTTATAGCACATACACAGAAACCAGTTCTACCAAAGGGTTCAACTGCTACTAATGCATAAAAGGAACAAGAGCATTTTTATAGGGTGAACCAATTGTTCTGATATTTTTGGGGCAGATATGCCAAAGAGTCTGAAGACATCTGTCATAAGTAATTTACCATTACACACTATTCATCCAGTTGTATTATTATTTTGATTTATATATCACACCAGTCAAAAATGCATTAAAAAACTTTATTAAAAATTTGGTCGCTTCTGTCCTGCAGAAGCAGATTTTGTATTTAAAAATCAAAATATCAAAATATTTTACCTACAGCATGTGTAGTTTTTTTAAAGCAGACCTAAAGTAACAGGTCAGTCCCGAACAAGGTGGTTTAATATTCTTACTGTTATTTGTGAAAAGTGAACTGATTACTTGTGCCAGACTTTACTGAAGGATCTCAGCTACACAGTTTCAAGTACTAGAATGTACTGGCAGAAAGGAGCCCTTGTTTTGCAAATGTTGTTACTCTTCATAGACTGCTTCAAGATCTTGTTTAAAAATTCAGTGGACTGGTGTTCCAAACAGGCTGGATAGCTGGACTCAGGAGACATTTGGTATCTACAGCACAATGGTAAAAGGAAGATTCTGTACATGTAGGTTATTGGCTGTTCACGAGTGCGGAGCATGCTCACATGAAAAAGCAAATTTGGATCCAGTCTGGAAAGTTTGGTTTAAAGAATTTGGGTCTTTAAGTGTTAATTTCCCTGTATTTTTTTCATATCTTTTAATATTGATTAAAATAGCTTGCTAAAATTAGGGATGCAGTTGGCAGACACTGGCAGAGGATACACCAAGCAGCCTGAAAGCTTCCCTTCAAGTAAGCTGCTTGCCGCCCAGGTGACATAGGGAAAATTTATAATCTGACTGTCAAACCCTCCTTTGCAGCCTAACATACTGAACATTTCTGTTTGTACTTGCAGGCCTCTGGCTGTGACGGCACTGAGATTCCCGATGAAGTGAAACTGATTGGGTTTGCTCAGTTAAGTGTCAGCTGATGTCTGGCCCTTGACCCCAAGCCGAATTGTGAGACTGCGAAGAGGCCAGCTTAGATGCAAAAGAAAATTAATGCACCACACACTGAGTTCTGCTTCATTCTCTAGCAAGTCACAAAGTCAGAACAAGCAAAGCCCACAGCTACACCGCTGCTGCTAACATTCAAAATGCTACTAAATGTCTCTTAGCAGTTGATTTGGATTCCCCCTAAGTGAAAAGCCTGTGGAAATGCATTCAGGTGGCTGTATTTATTGGTTACAAAAGGAATTTTCTATCAAGCTTACTTCTTTCATAAACTTTGAGTGATACTATTTTACCTGTACTTGTGGTTGATAATACTGCCTCTGTTCTGTTATATTTAGAAATTAACATAAATATAGAAGTTAAGAATTATTACCAGACTTGAATTCTAGTTTTAAAACTGTGAATTTTATTTTTCATATATTTATGCATTACACATCCTAGTAATAAGAAAATTATTTGACTTGATTATGTGCTATTTGCAGTTAATCTCCCATTATTTAAAAAAGTTTCAGGTATATCTTTGAACTATTTGGTAACTTCTGGGGTTACTTTGAAATTAATTAATTAGAAGTTAGCAAGCTTTTGTTGGTTGTGTGTCTAAAAACCAGTCCACAAACATTGTCAAGGGAGTGGGAGGTGCCTTGCAGACATTAATGTTTTAAGAATGTGCCTGAGGCTGCTTAAATAAATAATCTCCGTTTTCTAGAAGTACCATACATATGGTACAATATATATAAGTATATATAGTTATTTGAGCAAGGAGAGGATACATACAGTAGCAAAGGTGTTAGAGTATTTTGACTATGCATTATTGGGGAGTCTATGAGCTAGAACTACTTTGAACTGTTGTCGTTAAGTTAGAGTGCTTACTGTGTCCATCTCTGATCCAATTTACCCTTAATGATAGACACCAGTTTCATACAGGTGGTAAAAACTTGAACAACGGAACTGAAGCTTTACTTGAAGTTCTGCAAAATACCAAGGTGGAATGAAAATAATAGGGCTTTGTGCAATGATCCAGTAAAACTCCGTTACAAAGAAAACACTTCTGACCCAAGTAGTTTTATGCTTAACCTGTGACATAGATGTTGTGGAGCTAGCAAACCTTAGAAAGACTTTCAAATGTGGAGACGTGTTTCTCGAAGGTTACAATCTAAACTACTTCCTAGCTAATCCTAGATAAGCGGCAGCTCTTTAATGTACTGAAAACAGCAAATATATATTATTAAGAGAAGTTATTTATAATGCCTTGTCATAATTGTTGAGGTGTTCTAGAGCCATTTGCGTACGACTCAATGTAATCCCATCCCATCCTACTGTTTACATGATGATTACTCCAAGATGACTGCAAAGGTTAAAAAAAAATAAAAATAAAAGTGTATTGCACAAACAGATTGGTATTTTGACTTTCCATGCTCTGGGCGATTGGTGCCCTCGGCCTGTCCGTGCAGGGAGCCCCGCCCTGGGGCAGGGACTGCTCCATGGAGGGGCTGTATGCTCTGCTGGGGCAGGGACTGCTCCATGGAGGGGCTGTATGCTCTGCTGGGGCTGGCTGCTGTTCGCTGAAGGCAGCGAAGGAACCGTGGTGAGTGTGCGTGTCCTCAGCGCCAGCCATGTTGTCTGTCCTTGGCCCTGGGTCTCTGCAGCGGCGGGGGTGCCAGTACAGATCATCTGCTTGGTATCTCTTGCACGTCGGTGTCATTTTACCTCAGTGCCCCACAGTGGGCCGTTTATCCCCTGCCTCTCCCTGGTTAATGCTCTGTGTGCCCGGCTCCAGACGGAGGAGCAGCCGCCCAGGGCAGGCCGTAGGCCGGGAGCCTCAGTGCGCTGGGCGGGAAGGGCGGCGGTTCCTTAGTGACCTTTGTGTTGGAGGAAGAGTACATTAAAAGGTACCTTAAACGTGCATCTACCGGTGACGCAGTTGGTAACCTGCAGCCCTGCGATGTGGTGGCTGTGGAGCACAACCCGAAGGAGTTAAGTTCAGAGCATTGCTGTTAACTTATTTTTGTTAGGTGCGTTAATGTGTGCTTCTCGAAACGTTGCACCCGTATTGACTAATCCACCTGCAAAGCAGTTGGCTGGTTAGCTTTCTGTTTCGGGCAAAGAAATGAACATTCAGGGAAGCTTGTTGTTTTCACAGATCTATAAAAGAAGTGCGAAAATATAATTGGAGGAAAGTCGTGTTCCAGTAGCTATACGCCTCCCCGAAGGCTGAGGAAAAGGTGTTGGGCTACGAGTAGCAACTGCCAAAAGTGCTCATCTACTGTACTGGTTAGGGCTGCAGGAGGCAGCTAAATAAAGAAGAATGTAATACTTTAATTGCAGTAGTCAGCAGCATTGTACCAAGATAAAAGCTCTAACAGTTGTTGCTGGCTTGCTGTCTGCTGCAGGAACATGCCAATGTTTGCGGGGCTTCCTTGGTTCAGAGAGACAGTGAATTCGTGCAGCAGCGTTCTTTATCGCTCCTGTGTTACCGTTCTAATTTATTTTTTTCTGCTGCTAAGGTATTGTGAGTAATACAATGTGAGCTAAATGAGCTCAAAAGAACAATGACCTGAAATAAAAGGTAGTTAAAGCTTTAGTGTCTGTTAAAATAGAGTTAATAAATGGTTTATTCTCTTAGCTATATACAGGTGGAAAAAAAAGGTAAAGCTGTAGTGGGTTGCAGTAGGAAGTAGTGTGCAAATGATGGTAGAGTAGAAATAGGCACAAAATTTAATAGGAATTTGCTTCCTGAATACTGTATTCGCATCCTCTGTTGAATAACAAGAGAAAAGAGAAAAACAGCAACTATTTGTTCATTCGTATTTACATGAAAAGCATTTAGGAGATGGGTACAGTTCTCATATGTGTGACTTGCCCCCAGGCAGGTGCGGTGTTCCTGTTAGAAAGGTGTTGCTGGCTGGAGCACCTGGCTGTGTTTGAAGCAAGAGGGCTCTAATTAATGAGGCGAAGCTGGAACAGGTGAGTTACCATATAGCTGTCTCTGGGGCTGGGAAAATAGGGCTTAATTAGATGGTTCTAAATATATAATCATCTGTAGTGGTGATTATATGCCAGTGCTTGCAGCTGGGCCCTTGCAGGCTCTGCAGGCTGAGGAACATCAGTGTCCATGAGTCAGTGTGAGCTTTGGTGTGCTGAAAGGAGCCCTGTGCTGTGGGCTCAGACACAAGTCAGTCGATGAAACACAGTTCTGTAATTTATTATTTTCAAGGTGTTAAAAAGGATGAGTATAAACATAGCAATTAGCTCAGCACAGAACTAGGCCTGGAGAGTAACTGGCTGGTACATGTGGGAGAGGAGGGACATTTCCAGCCCGTGCTGTCCTGGGGCTCTGGCGTGGGCTGTGGGCAGCGTGTGCTCCTCACGCTATCAGAGCAGGAGCACGAGCACCTGTCTCCTTCTCCAGCAAGTACTGACCACAGGTGTTCCCACTAACGCGTGCAGACAGTTGCATTCAAACTGCAGTGCAGCTACCTACTTGTGATAAATATATTTGCTTTCTAGAAATACCGTCCGATGTGCTACCACAATTTCTTCTGTAGACTTCCGGGCCCCAGAGCATGCTTCTGCTTTGTGCGTGGAGGTGGAAGAGGGAGGAGGAAATAAGCCAGGAAACATCACTAAATTTTTTCTCCCTGAGGTAAGGGTGAATGTGTGTGCCTTTTCAGACAGCTTGGTCTAATTTAAAATTTCCGATTGGGGGTATTCCAGAGCAGTCCTGTGAAATTTGATTGTGGGGCATCCCTTCAGAATGTGTTTAAACACCGTTATTTCTCTGAGAGGGAGCGCTGCGTGCAGCTTGTAACTGGTATGCCTCCCCCTCGTGCTTTTCTTAATCAGAGATTTGTTTTCCTTTTCACCACCTACCTCTGCATAATGATGTTGGATGTGACATTGGCCTGTGCCTGAAATCAGTTAGCTCTGATGATGAATCTGAAACAGACCTAAACCACTGCTAATTGAGTGCATTGAAAATGCTAATTATTGTTTAGCAGGGAGCAGAGGGTGCCCCCCACCCGTGTTTTTTCAAAGCAGCAAAACCATGAGGCCTTGTTGATATCGAATAGCCATTGGTACTTTTTTGTTTTCCTCTGGATCAATTGCAATATAACTTTATTCAACGAATTGCTGTGGATTTTTTCACTGCATCAAGTGGGCAGCCTTTCCACCCTCTTGTGATGTGCTCATGCATGTGGATGCGCTAGGAATGCTAATTGCTTTAAAACGAGAAGTTGGAAAAGCAGCAGGAGCCTGCAGCTTCGGGGTCCCTGTGCATGTGCTCTGCTAATGAGCTGATGGAGCAGCTGGATTTACTCAAACCACAAAAACTGCAACAAAGTCTGTTTTACTTGTGTTTTATTACACAGTAGTCCAACTGATGAAATATCCAGGCATATTAGTTGAGTATTGTGACATTTTAGTTATTCATTTTTCCCTCAATGACTAAGGGTAACATTACAGTGCCTATAAAAATGTGGTTTTATAGCTGCTTTATGGTTGTTAGATTGATGCTCGTCAAGCTGCTTGTGTAGTCATGGCAGTCCGAGATGTTGAACCAAACTCATTAGCTGGGAAGTTGTCTGCTTCTGATAATGTTGAGAATATGGGCAATGGTGGATCAATGAGCAATTACAAGGACTTTGAAGAATGTATGATTAGAAGGAGAAATACTTAATTTTCAGTGCATAAACCAATAGGGAGGTGCTGCTCATGCATAGGTGTGCTGGGGTTCTTTAGGTTTACTTTGAGAAAAGACTTGTCCAGTTTTATCATGTTTACTCTGCATTTGTAGACACTATAGATCTCGCTTTGTTTCCTTTGAGGACAATCGAGGTATGACATCTGAAAATGTAAAGGGATTTAAGGTTATTTTGGTAACATAACTTTCTTCACATAAAGGTAGTGCCTGTGACTGTCATCAACAGGCAATTATAAATAGTGAACCAGAAGAACCAGAGTGTGTCAAGTGGGTTTGGGAGGTGGACTCTGTGCTACTCGTGTCATATAAAAACACAGAAATAGGCAAAAAGATTGTATCTGCCAGTAGCGAAACTTCAATCTTCTAGAAGGACTGTGTAGTTCTAGATGAAACAGTCTCTTTCAGGGAGAGGCCTGCATTTCTGCCTGCGCCTCAGTTTTTGCAAGCTTGGAATTAGTTTTATGAAGCATTCTGGTGAAGGGGGAAGAGCAGGGGGAGGGAAGTGGAAGGAAAAAGAAAGGAAAAGATTGTTGATGCTGCTGCAATTTGATGTTAGAGCCTGTACCTGTGCTGTTCCATAATGTAAAGGGCAAGGAAAATTTTTGAAGACTTTTACCGGGAGAGCTCCTTAAGTGTCTAACAGTTACTGCTCTCTAGATTACATCACAGAAGCTTGAGGGAGCCGAGGACGCCATTATCATGTTTACCTGTCAGTATTTGTATTATTGAGGTTGCTGAAAGGTTGGTTGTTTTGTTCTGGCAAATGAGCATCTTTTGCTAATGCCCTGCACTGTGCTAGCACTCCTGTTGACCAAGAAAGAACAAACCGCTAAATTAAAGAAGAAAGTATAAAATGGAACGCTGGGTGAAGACGAGGTTGTTCAGGGCCATGGCAGGGTGGGTGGGGGTCCCTCTGTCCCAAGGCCCCGGGGCCAGGTCAGCCCCACAGGACAGCCCCGTCTGTCCCTCCGTCCCCACCTGAGGGGGCCTATGGCAGCACAGCCCCGTGACCCAGGCCCCTGGCCCTGGATGTGCCCCAGCCAAAAGCTCACAGTGCTCTGTTCTGATGCAAAAAGTACCTTCTTAAAGGTAAACTTTCTATGCCTCTTTTTGCAATAGAGATAGAGGACTTTGTACTTAGACCAAGACGTACGTTTGATGGTTTTCTAGGTTGCTTTGGCTGCGGAGTCTTTAGCATAAGCTGAAAGCTGTATCTTTCTGACAGTGCAAGATGTGCAATTTGTGAAATTAAATACAATTCCTAACCATTTTTTTTCAGCTCTGTAGAAAGGTTTTTGTGGTTGTGGTATTTGTGAAGTAAGCGTTGACACTGAGGAAAAGTGCTGTAGATTGGGGTTGTTAAACCTGGAACTATTCCCAGCATCTCAGAGAATCAGCAGAGAATCCTGTTGAATTCAGGATCTTTTTTTTTTTTTTTTTTTTTCCCCCCGCCTTCCTCTTGTTAGAGCACCTCTGATTAAAACAAACTTTAACTTCCCTGGAGCATTTACTCTATATGATGAGAAATAGGGAGAGGGTCGAAAAAAAACCCTTAAATTAGAACAGAGGATCCAGAGGGAAGGACCGTTATTGAAATCTCAGCCCCATGAATTAATAATACTGCACAATAGCCTCAGTGGGACTAAAATTTCACTCCCTACCTGTGTTGATTATGAGCTCCTCAGTTTACTCCTGGGGCTATAAAATGGAAAAGGATCCAATCATGATTGAAGAGTAGGTGTGATTTGAATGGAAGGTGATTATGAAAATCTCCCTCAAGTCTTCCAGCCTGCTTGTGCTGCAAGCTTTTCCTATTTATAATAGCATAGCATAGCCATCCAAGCAGAAAATGACACCAGAGAGAAAGAGTTTTCTGATTGTTTCTGATTAGGTTCAGTGCTAACCTTGTAAATCTGTCTGTCAGATGGGACGCAGGCAAGTCATCCCTAAACCTGGTGCCTCACAAAAGATTGAGAGGGTGAGGAAAGTCTCGCACTTGTGGGTTGCTTAATACTTTGTGAAAACCTTTTCTGGAGAGGGGAAAAAAAAATCTAGACTCTTGGATGAGAGCTAATGAGCTGCAATTTAGCATTATATGCATCACTATCCTTACGTAAAACTGTTCTGTGCTCATGGATTTCTTTGTGTTGTGTGACTGTGCTCCCCTGTTGGGTTTATAAGGCCAGCAGAGATTTGGGTTTGAGCTCTGTCCCGTTTGAAGGTGCTGTAGCTTGGACCAGGGCACAGAAATCAAAGCAGGGCTGTTCAAGCAAATGAGTGGTACTCTTTCCCCTTTTTATCATGATCTTCGTATTCTGTTGTCAGCATAGTCAAGCAGGGTCTTTCTCATGGACGAAAGTTTTAATTTTTAATAAAATAATTGCAGATAATGTCTTACAGTAAGGCTATATGTATTTGAATAACAAACTGACTGGGGCTGTTACATTTGCATATGCCCTATAAGTTGTTTTAGACAACATAAGACTTTATGCTAAGAGTAACAGTACTGAAGTGAATTTAATATTATTCCCCTCTGGTATAAGCCAAAGACCTAAAAATACCTTCTGGAAGAGTACTCCTGTGACCTTGTGGCAAATCAAATTGATGTCTGTTTAAATTGAAGGCAGCTGTTGCATGCAAAAAATTACAACAAAGTGAATTAAACATTCAGTTTCAGTCCAGGAGAGTAAACAGATTTATTTTCCAGTTTACGTGTGTTAAATGTAGGCTTTCAGCTTTACAGAAAAGTGACAATATTTTACTTGCTGTGAAATTGGCATCCTGAAAATGTTTGGTACTGTTTTGGTTTAACAAGGGATATACTTTGAAATACTAGAACATGCAGATAATATATTCTCAAATTCAGTTGAGACAAAAAGTGTTCTTTAGCCTAAGATAAAATTTTGACTGGTTAATAATTGCAGAAGGCCTGTTTTGTTGCGTATACCAGGTATCCGTGGGGCTACCACTTATCAAATATACCTTTCAATATTTTTGTTTATGCTAATTACTGCCAAGGCAACACATCTAAAACAATTATTTATACCGTGATATTTTGTAACTCTATATGTCCCCATTTGTTTATCTTTCATAGGTTTTTTCCTTCTGTGCTGAACTGTCATCCTTGTGCGTGTTCACCTGGAAGTTAACTTGTATTACCCAGATATTACATTAACTTGTATTTACCAGAAAAATCTCATCTAAAACAGAGGCTCCAAATGCTATTAGAAGTCAGCATGGTTTTGTGGACGCTTTATAGAGAATTGTCTGAGGACAGTGCTGTGACCCTTGCGAATGTGAAGCAGGACGGGGAGCCGAGGGCTGGGGTGGCCCTGTGCTTGGCTGGTGCTGCTGGAGCTGGAACCGGCTGGTCCCCGCACTGGCTCTGGCGCATTCCCACTGGGTGCCACCAGAATAACGAAGCAACTTTCGCAAAAATAGCCCATGAAAACAATGTTTTTTCCTAATTAAAAAAGAAAAAGCTGTTTTTAAGCCATCCTGGCCGTTGGGAAGTGCTGCTTGCCCTGCCCTGTGTTTGGGCTGCAGTGCACTCTGCAGATTGCCCTTCCCAGCACAGCGCGGGTCCCACCCTGGGACACCATGGTGGTTGCAAGTGGCCACAGAGGGGACGCCGCAGAGCCACAGGCTGGGCGAGCAGTGATGTGCGAGGCACTTCTGCTGCTCTCACCTTGTCCTTGTGGCTGGAATTGTTTTTTCCTGTGGAGACGAGGTTGGTTGTGGTACTGAATGTACTACAGCCTCTGGCTTTAAAAGGGCAAAGCTGCAGCTCAGAGAACTTGTTTGTCTTGCGCTCTTCATCTCTCGGCCTCTTCCATGCTGTCTCCACTGTGGCAATCCTTTCCCGGTGCGATTTTCTGCATGGCTGCCCTGTCCTCTCTCACATCTCTGCTGTCCAGCCGGTCTCGGCTCTGCCCGTGCGCTGGCGGGGCCTGCGCAGCCCTGGAGCCACCGGGCCCAGCGCTCAGCTGCTAGGCCCAGGGTCCCCGCGGGCACCGCAGGAGCGCGTGGGGACCCCAGAACATTGCCTGTGCGGGGTGGTGTCGGTGCTCAGTCTGTGCTCGTTAGTTGTACCTACCAGACAGTCAGAAGGAAGAGGAGAACATTCTGCAGAGCGGGTTGGCGAATGCAGCATTCCCAGTGGATGCGGTGTGTTTTTGTTTTGCTGCAGTGTGTGTGGATCGTAAGCACCTGAAAGCAAGTACGTTGGCTTTGGTTCTCTCACCCTGCACCAGTGCATATCAGTTGTTTTCACTTGGTGGTTTTAGTGCTTGTGTTGTACTGAGCTATGTGACTACAAAAAATTCAGGATGAGGACAAGAGTCCCTGATAAAGGATTTAATCCATCCTGGAGGGGAACACACACTTTTGTGCTACTCAACTTTGTTTATATGCTGCTCTTGCTTCTTATCTAGAATGTAAATGGCAGCAATTTTTTAGACAAAACTTCACTACTTCACATACTGATTTAATTTTACTAGTGGCATTTGATTTTTCCAAAAATGGTGTCGATAACTCTTCAATTCTCCAAAGTATTTGTTTTTCAATCCGAATTTATATACACACACATATATTTATATAAAACAGTTGTGAACGTTGCAGTTCACAAAATAATTTATTTTCCTTTCCCTCAGTTCTGAAATTTAATTTGTTACAAGAGGATTTATCTCTTCAGGTGAGCCCCAGCATTGCAGCACTTAACTTGACATGAGAGAAATGAGAACTCTCAGGCCCTTGTTCCATCTCCCTCCTCCTCGCTCCCCTTTGCCTTTTCCATGGACCACTTGCTGTCTAATGAGGAAACCTCTGGGCCCACAGATGCCGTGTTGTGGTCCATGTGGAGGTGTGTGCTGGATGTGCAGACTCTCTTCAGAAGTTATAAATGCTCTTGCCTGGGAACTGCCCCTTCCAGGAAACCATTTCAGAGCTTGTTCGCAGCTTTCCGTGGTTTAGTTTTTGGTTGTCATTGCTGGAGACTGAGGTGTAGCCACATGAATTGTTGAGCAATTTCTAAATGTTCTGTAATACGAACTCCCCCAGGTCTGATTTACTCCAGCAGTCACTTGTGGTTTTTAAAAGCTACCACTGTAATTGCAAACTAAACCAAACCAGAGCTTTGATGTCTACAGAGTTATGTATAAGGCGGGGAAAAAGTCCAAACCCATTTTGTAGCTGGTATTATTCTTCGGATGTATACCGAACCAGTCCTGTCTTACGGTATTGAGGTCTTGGTATGTACATACCATGTTTTTATTTGTTTGTTATTTGTGAACTTGCTTTTTTTCTGACTAGTCCTGGGTTCTGTTTGTATGTCAACACAAATTAAGCTAACCGAGCATTACTAACGCTTGACAAAATAAATCCGTGCACTTAAGCAATTTGTTACTACTATTAAAGGCATTTGGAAAAAAAAAAAACAGATCCAAACAAAATCCATTTCAACTGCTTACATGCAACAATCTCAGTAAGAATCCTTTAAAAGTTTCTGTTGGAGATAAATATGTGTACGTGTTAACACTAGCTAAATAAATACGAAACAAAGAGTGGAGACTAGGGCTTCTACTGCTTATCTGACAAGGATCATAATCCTTTTCTTAGTCACAAAAGAATTCTGTTATTCTTGGAAAAAATTTTTATAATTAAAGGCAAAATTATTGCCTTCTGGAGAGGCTTTCCAATATTATCTGTTCTCATAGACCTGAACTATATTACTGTCTGAATTTATGGTAAGTTAATACAAAGAGAGATTATTTGTAAATAATTTCTTCTTAGTGCAGACATTGGCAAATTTAGGAAAGGGGGTATAAAATGGTACTTACATAGATTCCATAAGTTTGTTCACCTGTGGGTGGTGATATTTTTGTTTCCTTTCACAGAATGGTTTGGGTTGGAAGGGACCTTTAAAGGTCACCTGGTCCCACCCCCAGCCTTCAACTAGATCAGGTTTTCTTGCTCTCAAACAATATGATTAGTAGAACTAAAACCTGGGAAAGGACAGTCCTGTTTGCTCCAATGTCTCCTCCTCATGAGCCATCACCCATCCTCACAGAACGTGTCAAGGAATAACAAAACATTTCTCATTTATTTTTTATATTTCACATGCCAGGCAGGTGCAGTTTTTTTCTGTTTTTCTTCAAAAATGTTTGCATTACATTAAGCTTTTTTCCCTTTAAACAAAATACAGCCGTATTGAAATTGTGATGCATAAAAAATTATAAACTGATAGGTACTTTTGAAATGAAAGGCATGGAAAATAAGAGAATGAAATATGATTGATGATCAGTGCTGGAAAGGGAAAACATGGGCAGGTGGTAGTATTAACACCGACAACCCATATGGTTTTTAGTTTACTTACTGATGCGGCTGTGCTGGCATTCAAATGAAATGTAATATACTCCTGTGAAGTGGTATTTCTCTTGGGTTTAGCAGAAGATAAAAGTGCAAGCTTGTTTTCAATGACATTTCCAGCACAGTAATTTCAAAACCATAAAAAAATGTAAAGCATTTCATCATCTGAAATATCCAGGAAATAGATGACCTATCACAAATGAGACAACTTTATCTGCTAAGGGTTCACTTTCCTTAAAGCCTAAAAATCCCAATATGTAGGGTTTGGGGGCACCATGATTTATTCTCTGAGGTAAAATGTGCTGTTCCCCAGTGGAAGTTTTGTGCCAAGGTATAACCAAGGTACCTGCAAGGTTTCTGCCTGATTATGCTGGAAAGCACTGAAACCTGGGGCTGATGCGAGTCTTCAGGATACAGGATATGTGGGATCTCAGTGGGTCAGGATATGTCTCATTTGTGTTCTTTAGTAGCCATGCTGAGGGCAGCCCTTGCTCTTAGAGGTGAGAAGGACCTGCCAGCCTCATCAGTCGGAAAGGACTTTCCTTGCTCACCTCTGCTTTCCTAATATTGCAACCCAGGAGTTGAATAACCATTCTTGCCCCGTGGATTTTGTTTGGTTACCTAACTGAGGTCTGCTTCTCTGGGGTACTTAGTGGGTGAGACATTTTTCTACTCGTCTACTCAGATTTATTATTGGATGCATTGGTTTTGTTCATAGTTTATTTTCATAGTGCTAATAGTTGGTGCTCCTTGGGCCTGAAGGTTTTTGTTACAGGATATCCCTGGAGTTCAAGATAAGAAGCAACATCTGGAGCTTAAAGTCAATATAGTAGAGGTCTAGATATTTCGGAGGCTAATACGTGTCCAGAGTAACCCATGGGCCTTCTTCCATGTCACTCGTGTTTTAGCACATGACTTTGCCCTAAACAAGGGTGACAGTAGTAATCCCACACCAGCCTGCTCAATTGCACACTTAACTAGTGTTTTTTTAGGGGGAGAATAAGGGTAATCAGTTCGGTTTTAGTCGGATCATTGTAAGCATATGGATGGATATATTGTCTACATGATATACCTGACATTCACCTGTCTCTGAGGTACAAATAGACAGTAATATCTGTCATGTTAGACACATTTTTGTCTTGTGTGAATGGTGCATTTTTTGATCTTGTTTCTGTATTGATAAAACAAATAGACAATAACTGTTTTACAAGGCTGTTTGTTTTCCTGTAGATACTTACACGTTCAAAACCCCTTTTAAAGGAATCTGTGAGCCCTTGTGTAATGTATTGCATCTAATTAACACAAGCCAATACTTTTACAAGTAATTAAATCAGTTTAAAAACGTTGCACGACTTGCCCATCTGTTTGAAGTAACATCGAAATTGCAGTATAATACAAATTAAAATGTATACTTTCATAACCTGTACTTCTAAGTATGTGCCAGCACTTGCATTGTGTGTGTGTCTATGTTCCTCTATTCAAAAATGTAATTTTAATTACCTGCTGTATATATTCTTTATTCTAGCCCATTAGTTTTATCCTCATGTGTAGAAATGCTGAGTCCAAGTAAAAAGGCAGTAAATAATACCGGCTTTTAATGACCAATTAAAACAGCCTGTCATCAACCTTGGCATCAACTGAGTTTGTAATTCAAGTGCAGATATGCTGTAATGGGTTAGAATACAACGGTGCTCGGGAAGTTTGGAGCCAGCCCTGTCAGTACAGGAGAGCCCTCCCCAGAGGCAGCAGTGCTTCGTTCCATAAACTGTCCTGCAACAAAACCTGATAAACCTGGAAGCCGAGTAAGTGGTTCCAAAGTGATAGCAAATATAATGCAAAGCCTCAGTGCACCTCGATGACTTTATGCTGAACATTCTGGACCTTTTTATGGCCTTTGTGAGAGGAAATGTTGTTCTATATAAAGAAAGTTCATTAACTAAATGCTTTTAAAAATAGCATGTGTATGTTGACACCTGCCATGTCTGTAAGCTACTCTAGCCCTGTAGACTTGCTGTGTGTTCCAGATACTAGCAAAAGTTAATTTTCTGCTTTAAACGTGATAAGACAAGCTGTCCTGTCTGGTGAAACTAATCCAATAACGCAGTTGTTGATACCTAAAAACAGAGATAGAGAAAAGTACCGCTGTGCTCAGCCTTCATGCAAATACTCTTGTAACAGATTCAGTGCCGGATGTCTGACTATTAGAGAGACAGAAGGAAAGTGCAGGCAACATAGGGAGCAGAAGCAGATAAAAAGATTAAAACATTGAAATTATGGAACAAGGTATACTTGATTAAATGGAAATTAAAGTGAAATGTGAAAAAATGCTGGTTTGAATTCTGATGAACTATTGAAGGTTATTTTAGGAAAGGTAGAAAGAATAAAGAAAAAAACATATAAAGTGTGTGATAGCAAGATCTGTTAGGCTGTGCAATGATCTCTGCAGGCAGAGGCGAGATGAAAAATGATGGACCTTGGTCTGATGAATGGAGGAGAGGAACTGCAGGGACACAAGCAAGTCCTGATGCCAGCTTGAAAACACCATCCATGCTTGTCTCATTAGCAAGCGAGAAGAAAATTATCCTAAATTAGATTGTTGGGGTTCTTCCAGATAAAAGAAGTTTAGGAAAGGTGTTGTTATACCACCATTTTTTCTCCAGTGCAGTGACTGCAAAAATAAAAGTTTTGTAGGGTACGAAAAAGGAGCGATTGCAAGAAGCAGGTACAGCCCGGTGGGGCTCTTGCTCTCGCCAGCAGCAGGTGTTCGTTAGTGCTGCCAGACTTTTTATGAGCAGAATACAACGTTTGTGAACTGGCAGGGCGCCAGGTGATGGATAACTCAGCACAGAGCCCTCTCCTGTCAGGAGCGAGTGTTCTATTGCTGCTTTCATTGCGCAGGTTACCAGCCTGTAGGTCTCGTGTTCCGCTTTGTCTTCATAAGAAGTAGGCTTAATGGGAAAGTGGAGAGATTGCTGCTTGCTTTGTCTTCCTGCTTGCATTTGCGAAGAGTTGAAGTTTCTGGTGGGTGAACTACCACCTGGAATACAGTGTTCTTCCCCAGAAACCTTGATGATATCCCCATTGATTTCACTGTGACTAGGAGTAAGACCTGAGTTGGACACAGAGATTGGAATTCAGCCCTTTGTAAAAAGGCATAAATCCCCTGGAACTGAGGGGGTTTGTGACTTGAATCAAGTCTGGTTTCTCTCAGCTCAGCCCAAATGCAGTCTGCAATACAGCAGATCATGGAGACCAATGTTTTAGTTAATTGTCCTTGAATATATATGCGGATAAGGTCAGCTGGATAAAGAATTACTGTTGAAACTTCTCACAATAGCAGATTCTTTTTGAGGAGGGATTCAACAAAGTTGAATAAATAATAAAAAAAAATCCAGAGTGCTTCAAAATGTTTTCTCTCTCTCTGTTCTTGCTACACTTTGGCACTGCTTTTAAGATGTTCCTATAAATGTCTTATGCTAAGCAAGAATCGATGCGTGATTTGAGCGTGATGCACTTAGAGCCCAATGGCTGGTCTATCAAGATGGATGAGTCTAGGCACTGGTTGTGGTTTATCTCACTTACGTGACTGCTGTCTTTATTGCCCAAAGAGGACAGATGGTTTTGTGCTCTGGGCCTCCTAGCACTTCCCTAATGATACTGTGGGGAGCTCTCTGCCCCTTGCTTTTACTGCTATACTAAGGTGCCAGAGAGCTCTGCTTTCTCTTTGAGGAAACAGGTCATGCTAGGAAAAAGGCCAGAGAAAGGAACTCCTAAAGGAAAAAGGGACATAGGTATTGGAATGATTCTTGATAGTCTTGACTTAGCTGCAGATACGATAGGTGTTATCCAGCACACCTCAAGTTTGGAGTATTTTCTTCCCCCAAATAGAAGTTGTCTGCGTTACAAAACCACTGCACATAATTCTGCACAGCTTGATGTGTAACACTGCCTTTGCAGAATAAATGCTCAAGGATAAGTCCTGCATGACGAATAAATCACCTCTTGGTCTCCTTATCTCTTTCAGGTGAGGCAGAGATATGATATAGAGTCAGCTAACATGCAGACCTAGCAGAAAAAGGGATCTTTTTTCCTGTGTTAGGCATGTCATCAGAGGAGATACTGCAGACAACTCTATTACAGGTGCAGTTGAATCAATAAGGCATATTCTTCCCCCCTGCCCCAGATGACTCCTTCCATTTCATAAATTCCTATTTTTAACAAGAGAAGAGTAAGCAGATATTATTCAGTACCATGTTTCATGTCAAACGGATCTCCTTTTCTGGCACGCTGCTGCTTGAATAGGCCAGCTTCAGCAGTTTTGAGAAGGTTTTTTTACATATTGTTTTCACTTAGGGCAGTGCAAATTTCTTTGGAAATCTGTGACAATCAATTAAGTAAATGAGAAAATAGAATGCTTGTAATTAAGATAATCAAGCTACATGAAACCCACCCTACTAGTACTAATATCTGTATATCTCCAAGCTGTATATTAATTAAACACCATGTAAGTGTTGCAATTAGACTCAGGCTGCTGTGGTGAAAAAGAGAGAAAAATGAAAATGATTGGCGCGGTTTTTACTGTATGTGAAGCTCTTAGTTGTTTTAAAGCATCTTGTTATGATTTGTAAGGTTGCTGCAGACACCCCCGGGATGCCCAAGGACTCTGCAGCAGTCTTCAGCTGCTTCTGAAACAGGTGACTCCTAAAAAGTGTACATTGGTTTGCAAAATCTACGTTTCTTCTCAGGAGCTTGTCTGATTTTCCGTCGATTTAATGAATGAGTTTGGGTTACAGAGCTCTGAAGTTCAAGATTTTGTTCCACACAGGACACTGCAAAGGGGAGAATGGAGAGAGAGGAATTATTCTGACTGGTTCTTACAACAATAGGGACTCTGTCCTGCTTTTTTGTTATTTTGGTGTTGTAGGGTTTTTTATTTAGTTAGTTGGTTGGGGTTTTTTTTAAATTTTGATGTGAAGACCCCAAGGTCACCCAGGCTTTTCTACCGGACCAAACAGCATCTTAAAATACTTGTTTTGGGAGACGAGAGCTGCATGCAACTAACGGGATAATCTGCGTGTATTCAGATTGTGCTGCTTTGTTTATTTCCAGGTGCTTTCTTGGGGTCTCGGGGAAGCAAAAGGCTCTGTCAGGGGCAGCGTGCGGCTCTCGAGGCCGGGGAGGACCCTTCCCTCCTTGCTGCACTGCAAAGTGAGTCTGTCGTGGTTTAATGAGATCTGGGTTCGGGGACGTTCATGGTTTCTCTTTTTCTCCTGTGTCGCTTTTGCTGGCTGCAAGCATACGCATTTCTGTATCGTGGAGGTTGTGGAAGAATCATGTTGGAGGGCCATGGGAGTCAAACAACCCTTCCACCTTAGAAATGCCAGACTCTGGTCTTGTTTGCTGGGGATGCCAAAGCAGTGGAGTAGAGCAAAGCAGGCAATGAACCTGTTTGCTAATTTGCCAAATATTGCTCTGAGTGTTTTGAGATGAAGTCTTTGGCATCAACTGAAGTAGTACACCTGGTCATCGTGGACTCCAGCTTGATGAAATTGTTGCACGAATAATGAATAAAAGTGAGTAATACTTTTGTTCTGCTTATTTTTTCCAATTATTTTTTAAAAATCTGCTTTTACAGCACAATATTCTTCCTTATGGAAAATGACCCTATTCAGTGGTGTTATGTTTTCACATAATACCATTTACATTTTTAGAAAGAAGTGAAGAAGAAAAGTTACAGGACACCTTCAATTTTTCATTTTATTTTGTTCTTTTTTTTATTATTTGACATTAATACAAAAAAATAGTATCTTGATTAGCAGCTTTGCTGGCAATCCCACAAAACTGTAATACTTTAATCTAAAAGAATGCACTCCTACAGACACTATAGATAAAACAATATATACAATTTAAATAAATACATAAGTACAGCCAGTCATATATAATGATACACTTAAAGTTCAGTTACTGTTGACAAGCTTTTCTAGTTAATTACACTCTTCATTTACAAATTGCCATTGCCATCTATATTATAAAGACCAAAAAAATCCCAATAAGGGATCAAAATTGATACTTTGTTATTAGGAAAGGTGGAAAATGAACTTTGAGACTTCTGTTTAAATACTCGCATGGTTTTAGCAAAAAATGCTTTTGTGAAAAACTCCTAAAGAGAGGTGTGTGTCCCTCAGCTTCTTCATTCAATGTGCTTTGTTCATGTACGTTTTGGAATCAAAATGTTACTATAGTCAAAGTGACTAGAAACCAGCACGTCTCACCCAAATTGTCATTTGTCCCATGCTCAGTGAAACAAAATGACTTTTAAGTAATACAGATATTTTTGATTAAAGGAAGCATAATGCAAACACCTGTTTGTTAACAGTACCCCTTGTGACACAAATACCAAGTGGAAGGGACAGTAAGCTGTCCCTATGAGTAGGTGTATTGCTCCCTATCTAGCTCCAGGTTGCAATACTGCGATTTTTTGAGCAAAGAGAAAATAATAAATCTGTTATGGAAGTGCAACAAGCTGGTGAAGTCTAGTATTAGAAAATAAACAGAAGTAGAAAATTGGGCTTTTGTTGTGGTTTTTTTAAATTCACTTGACAATAAAAGAAAAAAATCTTATACATTCAAAAGTTAGGGCACACATGCTTAAGGCTCTTGAAACACTGGACAAATATAATGCCTAACTCAGCTTCGTGCATAACAGAATACTACGTAGCAAGCAGACTCTACACATATATACAGCTAAATACAGAAGAAAATGCCTTAGAAATATATACATCAGTTTCAAGATGAACATTTACATTTCTGTTGAAGATCTATCTATTTATAAATGGCAGGAAATATATTTTTAGATACTATTTTCAAGGTGTACCTTCCAATCATGAATGCAGTCTACTTGCAGTAGGAGAAATTCAAGGCTGCTGTGCTACTTGAGCCCTGAGGTATGTTGATTGGGAGCCCCGCTGTTCTCTTGGTTACTAACCAAAGGCCACAGGAGCATCAGCAGGAGAAGTAAGGCCACCAAATCCATTTGGCTGTGGATTCCAAAAGCCCAAATTACTGCCCAGTGCAGAGGGATAGCAGAAGTGATTGCAGCCTGTGGGTTGAAATTATTACCAAATGTGCTCCCTGTAGGACGGCATCCGTGCTGCCTGATTTACCTGAAGGCTGGAGATGAATGCCACCTTTGTTTCCCTTCCTAAGCAAGCGTATTCTGGGGCTTGGATAAGGAATACAGAACTTCACCTAATCAGTGTGTGTGTGTTATATATTCATCTATGCAATTAGTTGGCCCTTGTTTAGCTGGATTTCTAAGTTGGACAGGAAGCAAGAGCCACTTTAACAAGGACTAGGTCAGCTAGGGAAGGATAAATCTTAATTATGTTGCAAGAGATTCAGTATTTTTATATAAAATTACTGATTTTCATTTATGAAGGGTGCAAGAGCTCCTGTTGATTAGCAGTAACTCCTGGGCTATCTGTTGTATAGCTTCACCTTTAGATCTGAAGTAGATTTGTTTGAGACAACTACTGCTTGTGGCTTGAAGGCCAGGTACACTTTGCCTTACTTACAAGTAGTTCCTTTTAAAATGGTAGTGCTGCATCTATGAGTAAGACTAACAATTAGTTGTGAATCTGCAAACCTTGTGGGGTAGCATCTTCATTCCTCTGTTACTGTTGTAAAGTGCTATGTACACCTGTGGCAAAATCAGGTCAGAATTTTCCTTTAAATTCTTATTCAGTTAATTTCTGACAACTTTATAGACATCCTGAATAACATACAGACTTAACAGTTTTTTATATGTTATACGTAACTCTAACTGAAATGAATGAGACTTTTGTGTGCTGTGGACGATGTGAGTAATCTACACCTAATAATATATTTGGTGAGTTTTGTATCTTTGTAACTTGTCTGTGAATTGTTAATTCCAAGTTATTTGCTATAATTTCAATGACATTTCATTAACATTCATATTCAAAACACATAAGCACATTATGAAACTTGAATAAAATCTTGTGTATTTGATTTCCATCGCATGCTCTGGGGATCTGTTGAGTGGGACCTCAGTGAGTATTGGCTCTGTGACGGGCAACCTGGGACCTGCAGATTTTTAACAAAGACTGGAATCTGTTTTTCTTTAATAGGTGATTCTGAAAGCCCTCTATTTTGCTGTGAAACCTCTACGTAACTGTTACGTGTTCTGTTGCTCAGTCAACAGAAAATTGATTGCATTATTTTATTGGACAAAATTCTGGTTTTCTACACCGTTAAAAATCTGGTAGACTCTCATTCATATAGCTACTGTAGCAAAAAGTAGAGCTTATTCTTGAAAAAGTGCTTTTGTGTTACTTTTTTTTTTTTTTTTAGGTAAATAGTGCAGTGACTGATGTTGAAGAAATAATGCTGCTTGTTGACACTGTTATTATTCAATATAATTATATATTGCTGTACAAGACACTTAATAGAGAGACCCACTGATACTAATGAGAAACACTGCACTTGCTTTGAAATTGAAAGTTAAAAGATATTTGAACTTTTCTCATGTATTTTTAAGACAGTTTTTCATACATCTCCCCTGTCTTATTTCACCTACAGATTCTACTTCATTTTAAAATTGTATTAGATCTTTTAGGGGCTACTTTAGATAGTGGAAAGAAATGGGGTGTCTTCTGAAATAATTTAAAGGAATACCATTTGGTGGATTCAAATATCCTTCAGTGTGTGGGTTTGTTTCTAAAGCCTGTGAGACTCTGATGTTCTTACCGGTCTAAATTCTGCTATTATATCATCAGTAAACTGTTTGGGAATTGCACACATTTTACTATAAAATATATATGTCAAGATAGGTGTGTAAGGTCAGTGCAAATGTGTACCACCCAATTTATTCACAAAGCTCCAAATAGATATGGTTGCAGGGTGTTAAAAAAGGAATAAAAGTTTGTTTGTGATTCTTCATTTTTTAGGGCCTGAGTCTTATCTCGGAAGCTGGGGCATGAACTGTTAAGCAACTCATAGTTTGTTACTGTCCTTTTACATACAGATGCAGGAGCTGATACACATGATAGAGGATAATATATAAAATCTGAGATTTGACTCTAGATCTTTTCGGTTGGTGTAATGTCCTTATGAAAAGAGCCTGAAATCCGTAAACCAGTAGTCAAAACAGGAATGAAAAATCAGTCATTAGAAATCCTCTTACAGTTAATATCCCACAGTTTAACCTGTAAATCAGCAGATCACTTTGTCAAAAAATAACCAGACCAAACCAAAACTGAAAAAAAGGTATTTACATCTGAAAAATCTTAACATCTAAGATGTTTCTTGCTGGACATGTCATTCCAAATTCTGTGCATTTCTTCTGGTGTTATCTGGTGCACTGTGATCACCCTGCGGTACCTGCACAAGCTGTAGGCCATTTTCCAGTGATTGAAGCCACTGTTTTGGAAGGGGTGAATGCCCAGCTTCCGAAGACAGAGTCCAACGTACACATCTTCAAGATGAAGAAGTCTGGTATGAAGGGAGGTTTTGTAAATCAGTTCTGCTACGTCAGCTGAAAAAATGTAGCCGGTGCCTGAACAGAAGGGTGGGTAATTGCTGTCGGGATACAAATCTCTTGGCATGTACCACTTACTGCGAACATCTCGAATTGGTCCTCCATTTATAACATAACCAGTGAAGTACCTTCTCCTTGGCTTGGTGTTGGGTTTGAGCAGCTTATAAATAAGATTATCCATATTTACAAAAATATCACTGTCTGTCTTCATAACATACTTTGCTTTTGAACAAAACGTTGCTACCCACCTCATCCCCATCAACGTTTTCAGAGTGAGGTTATGATAAGAGTCGATAAAATCCTCCACAATGATGTCATGAAAAATTTGGCTTTCTTGCTCCACCATTTGATTTAACACAGGATCTGCGTTTTTTCCGAGAAGAAACAGCGTGGCGATTTTAATACCTTTAAAATTGTTTTCGTCTCCCCACGTTTCTCGAATGGCTTGCCTTGCATCAAACTCTTTGTGAGTTGTGCTGATAAGGATGACCAAGAAAGGGACACTCTTCTCACACTTGTTGGGTTCATTGATAAGAAAGTCAAAGGAATGTGGATTTATGGGTCGAGTTCTTATGTTGCCAAAGGAAACATTTTTTCTGGCTATGGAAATGCTACTGAGCTGTCTGTGGCCAGTGTAAGAAGAAGTAGGACGAGTTATACTTAAGTACCAAAGAGCACTTGCCCAACAAACTACTGTCAAAACGTATAAGCATGAGACCTTTGAAGCCATTGTTCCCCCCGCTCTTTTATTCCATGTGATGAATAAATAGCCTTCGTACCACGAGCGCACTTCTGTGCCAGAGAGGCAGCATATTAGTAACGAAACCTGAAAGTTCGATATAGAAAAGTAACTCTGTAATCGTTCATGGATCTCCAATAGGAGCTATTAACCCTGATGATACTCAGCTTTTCTTCTTCTACTAGCAGCAGCTTCCATTTCTTGGAATTTTCTGTTATTTCTGAAAAATATGAAGAAAAATTTTCCATTGCTAGATCGTAAAAGCCCAGGGCAAGAAAAATGAGCTTAAATATGACTGGCCATTAATAAGCTAAGTGTCTTAATGCAATATAGTGTACTAGAAAATAGCCTTATAAATGAAGTAATGCTTTTGTGATCTATAATTTCTCGGAGATGATAATATATTAAGAAGTTAAGCATGCATAGCGTGTTGGCTATTTAGGTAATTTTAAAGGTATATGAAAAGAATTTCCTACTTTCTAGCATTTTCTTGCTTCCTAGCATTTTTTCTGGACAATCTTTCAAAATACGCCATGGAACACTTTAATCTCATATAAAGAATGAAAAACAAAGTACTTGATGTTAGAATTAATAGCATCAGTGGCAGTTAGGTGCATGAATCCCTACAGATTCCATTTGGTCTAAATGCTGTTGATGTCTGTCCAGCTAACGAGAGCATGTTTTGGTGGAAATCAGACAGAACTGGACTGACTGGGAAAGGCACAGGAGAGAAAGCAAGAGGCGTATACTGTCTTACCCATGTAAACGTCAGTGCCCAAGTAGACTCCATAAAAGTCTAGAAATAAATGAACACAGTTCAGTTATTCTTGTTGGCTTCCTTCTCCTCTCCCCCCAGACCAGTCTTCCCTTTTCATAAGCAAACATCATTAGTGCACCACACAAGACGAACCGCCATGGCAGCCCGTGACTGGTGTCCCCTCGCTGACCGGTGTGCAGAGCTCCTGCCCAGCCAGCCCGTCCCCACTGTCCCCAGCTCCCCTGGATCCGGGGAACGCGCCAGCCCTGAAGTTCCTGTTGCTGTTAGCATGTTTCCTGGGAAGCAGCTCTGTTCATCATCATTTCATGGAAATCAGACCAGCTGCACTGAGCCTGCCGGGTCTGTGCTGACTCCCCCAAGGCATGCCAGTAGCTGGAGAGAGCCTGTAGGCTCTGCGTTCCTGGGCTTTACCTTTGCATTGCTTTGGAGATAAAGCACAGTAGAAGCATGCAACAGATGAGGTTTACACAAGAGTCTTTGAAATATTTAGTATTTACTTTGGATAGAACAAAACAAATATGGATTCAGGTAAAAAGAGAGCAGCTCTGTCTTGGAAATGTCCCTTCTGTTTCCAGACTGCTTTGCCATGTTGCTTGGATTATATCAAAATGCTTTTTAAGCAGCCCATGTGTCCCCCACATTGGGTATGTGTGGTGTCTTTTTCCTTTCTTAAAAAGCAGATGTGACTGTGGCCCTGGAGGTGGCCCCGTGGTGACCTGTCCTTTAGGGGTGTGTGGACAGAGCCCCTGTGGTAGGGGGTCGAGTCAGAGGATGGTCACCCTGTGCTACTGTGTCACACTGAGGTGGGAGAACAGCACAGAAACGCTCTTATTAGATATATACAGACTGTGGTCTCCTTATAGATGCTCATAGCTAGTGCTGTCCTGCTAGTCTTCACTACATGCACTTCTAGGTATTTAATGACCAGAACCAGAATAGCCATCTCCCCGCCCATGAAACAGGAACACGTGAATTTGTGGCCTGTTTCAGAGCTTTATCTGTTTCAATTGGTTTTGCCCTATAACCGGGGTGATTTAACAAGGCAGAGGTTGATGGTGATCTCCTCTGCCACTTGCTACGGGCCTTGGGGTTTGTGATCTTTTCCCACCAAACAGTAGCAGCAAACATTTGGGTGCAGTATATTTAAATGAGGCCTTTAATTCCCTCATAGGGCTGCAGCACACAATGATCTTGGCACATACACGTGCATCCTTGTAAATAAATACAGTTATGATAAATATATGTGCAAACGCTACTGTCATGTCTGGAGAAGGAATCTGTCCTGCTGTAACAACACACCGGGGTCACTGGGACATGGTTCTGAGAAATGGAAGATACCTCCCTGATGTAGTAGTTTGGGTTTTTTTCTGGCTTTGTGATTAACTTCCGATAGCCTCCCCCACTGGAAACCCCAGGAGGCAAAAGCACAAAGCGTGCAATTCCATAACGCAATGAAGACATAACACTGTAAGGTGTAGAAGATTGTGTTAATAAAGAAATACAGCAGTCGTGGATTGGAGGTGAAGAGTGTGAGTTATGTAGGTCAGAGTATTTTAAGGGACTCCAGTATTAAGGTCTCACAAATACTTCTAATATTCTGCATATCATGAATTATTTCAGGAAACTATATATTGCATTCTATAGATCTGTATGTTTTTCCGTATCTTTTCTTTAATAATGGCAGGTGCATTAGTTACCATGAAGACTGTGCAGATTTCTGAGGGAAAAGAAAATTGTAACCAGTGCTTCTCATAAACTGCAAAATTACATAAAGTAATAGCTTTTCAGTCCAGCAATGTCATGGCTGTGATGTTCAATCCTGTGTGCTCTGAAAGGATTAGAAGCAACAAAAGCCTTACACCATTTTGAAGAAAAATTGCAGGGTATCGAAGGGAATTTTTTTGCTCAGTTATGAAATCTACAGATAACTCTGTGTCCAGGATCAACGTTTCTGATATTGGCCCTTGGATTGCTGTCTCTTGAAATAAGCTTCTCTTTTTTTGCTGTGTGTTTAGTTTGGAATTTTTGTTTGTTTTGCCTTTTTTTTAAAAGAAAAATCAGAGTTTAGATGGCGTTCTTTGGTTTGGAGTGTTTTCCACCATCCCTGTGGTAATTTTTGAGCAAAGAGCAGGTGAACTTGTTAAGAGCAAACTGGCTGTATTTTCCTGACAAGTGAAATCTTAGCTTTAATTATTTTTTAGGAACATCGAGGGCAAAAACAAGGAAA
Organism: Pampusana beccarii; assembly: GCA_013399365.1. Taxonomy (NCBI): domain Eukaryota; kingdom Metazoa; phylum Chordata; class Aves; order Columbiformes; family Columbidae; genus Pampusana; species Pampusana beccarii. The sequence continues at coordinate 743,715 of VWYH01009165.1, forward strand.
GAGAGCTCTCTGCTTTCCTGTGATGGGCATCTCTGCTATTCCTACTCTGAGGTGAAGATGAGATTAAAGTTCATATTCCTGCTTTACCTGAACTTCTTACCATATATGGGGAACGGATTTGGAAGAAAGTAGCACAAACAAAATTGGCAAATAGTGCAAATACAAAACAAAATTTGCTGAGCAGTCTTAGTCTGCTATCTTAGCTGAGGTTATTGTCACCTTCAGGACTGATCTCTCACTCTTTGTAGCATCGCAGAGAGATAGATAAGTAGCTATGTCGTGTATTTTTTTGGCCATAAGGAAAATGCTCCTACAAATTATTCCTGGGAACATCGTTCCTGCACAGTAATTCCAATAATGTTTAGTTTGCACAAATAAGAAAATACGTAGCTTGATAGGCAGGGAAACATGAACTAAGTGGAGAAATACGTATTTTGTGATGATTCATCAGTCAAGAATTTCAGAGGTTGCCAAATTCCGTTATTAAAGACGATGCTAATACATCAAGGACCTAAAGAAGTGCCTAATTCAGACTCTTGTAGACTTACTTCTGTGTTGAAGGTACCTTGCAGAACTCTTCACAGTGTGTGACAGCAAACGTTTTCCTTGTCATGTGTTGTGACCTGAAACTAAACCCTGCAGCTGTGCAATATATGGGACTTGTGTGTCAAGGCCATCAGTTCCAAGGAATGAAATCAGAATGTAAAACTGATGTACTCAAATTATAGTGTGTTAAAAGTTTTGTGTCAGTTACTCATTTGGAAAAGAGGAATAAACTGTGTGAACTACGGCCACTACTTTCATCCAATTAACAACTGAAAGCATTTCAACGCCCACGTGTAATCGTGGTTCCTTTAGCACTTTGCCCATACGTTTTTCAGAACATTTTTAACCTAGTCAAGAGTAAATATCTCAATAGCTGCCTTAAATGTTAAAATATGTAGCAAATTCATTAACATATTTTGTTCCTAGTCCTGATACTGCATTCAGTATATTGTCATTATGAGGGTGACCCCTTTTTTTTTTTTAAGTTTCGCTAAGATGTTCTTGAATTTGGTGTTGAAATATAATTGAAGGCCATCTAACAGCAGGATATTGATCTTCACAGGGGGAGCAGAAAGCTTCTACCAGTTTGGGCCTTTGTCTGTTGGGATAGGCTATGTCACGTTTGGGGACACAGGCACAAGCAAGGGGAAGTGTCACCTCCTTTGCTCTGTTCTGTGGGTGAAATAAATCTTTTTAGCAGTGCAGCAGCGAAGTTAAGCTCTTGGATCCTTGATCTTAAAAATGTTTTAATTCAATTTGTTGCTTTTCCCAACTGGCTTGTCATACTATAAGTAAACAAAGGCTTAAGCTTTGCTGGGTAGATGATTGTAAAAAGGAAATATTTAGCATTGTGTTTCCATATTGTGACTTGAAGTTGTGCACTTAATTGCGCTATTCAAGGCTCACGCTGTGCGAGCCAGAGCAGCCACCCAGGCGGAGCGTGGAAAGCAGCGCTGTGCAACTGCTGTCAGTAATTGACCTGATGGAAACCGTGGGTATTCGCAGCACATCTTGTACGAGCTGACTGCACATCAAGAATAATCCTCCAGATAATGAGCACATTTTAGAATCTTGCTAAGTGTTCATGGGCAATTTTCAGGCAGACATCAATGAGTTCAGCAAACATTACTCGCTAACTGCAATATTTTGCCAATATTTTGGAATGCTGCTGTCTCTGCTGAGGGGCTATTGATATTTTTCTTTCGAGAAAGCCCATCCTATGTTAGCACAGTTGCATTAATGTAAGTAGATCACGGTGGAAGCATACGATAGAAACCCCAGCTCTGGAAGCCTGGCATGTTTGCCATAGCTGTAATCCATACCGTGTTGCTCTCTACCACCGAGGCACAGTGTAGGTGCTGAGCGGAGGCTGTCAGGATGCTGAGCCCTGGGGAGGAACCTGGCTGAGAAGCCAAGGGAGGCCACATCTGCTCATCCTGACCCCCAGGAGCCTGTCAGGCAGATCAAGGCTGAGTCAGATTAACTCTCTGCATCTCTGCCAAACTGTACCTATTCCTTTCCCTGAAAAAAAAAAGAGGGAATCCGGCTCCTAAATTACTTAGTTCATGTAGCAAACTCTTCTCGTTTTCCCTGAAGAGAGATTTTTGTAAGAGTTTTCTATGATCATGGCTTTCATCTTTATATTAACCCAGACACTGAAATGTCTCCACCATTTATGAAGTCCTTAAATTACCCAAAGAAAAGGCTGTGATTATCGCTGAGTCTTATTGAGAAGATAATTATCCTGAACGTTAAGAACGCACCTACACAGAAATCTAGGGATGCTGTTAAGTTCTTGGCTGTATGTTTTCATAGTAATTTCTTGGGGAAATTCTGGACAGATGGCATAGGTGATTTAACAGGAGATTGCAAGCTCCTCTCTAGCACCTTCATCTGAAGGTTTCTTAAATACTCCAAATGCTTTTGCTGTGCCTAGGTGTAATGGACCTGAAACCAAATCAGTGCTGCAAAAGAAGACTGTCCTCTCTGGAATATGTCCGTGGAAAGGGACTGTAATAGATGTAGGAGCCACAGTCTCAGGCTGAGGGGAAGAAAGTACAAGCATTTGCTTCAGCTCCGTGTTTTTTTAGAAAACTCAGTGCCCCCACTTTGTGGGGTTCCAGCTGTCATATGTTAAAAGAGGCTGGCTTCCCTTCTCTTCCTTCAAAGGCAATGAGGACAAAGATTTTCTGAAAATCAGGGTATGTTTTTAGATATGCCGTTTGTACATAGAAAATAATTCCTTATTCACAGAAATATTGATGATGGACTTTACCCTAGGCAGTAACTGAATGTGAAAGCAAGTGTTTGCACAAGTGATTCATTCATACTAACAGTTCTCTTTCCATGAATGCTGATTTGCAGATGGTTTATGCTGTATTTCGTCACTAAATTGAAGAACTAATCTCTGGAAATAAATTTGTGACTTATAAATTATTTTTCAATATTTAATATCTGCTCTTAGTATGAATAAATGTAAGAATGACTGTGCATTAGGGAATTTTATGAAAAGCTTCTAAGTCTCATATTGGGAAAATACAGGTTTTAGAATTTCCAGTAAATGTGCTGACTCCATGTGGAAGGAGATGAAAGGACAGACCAGACCCTAAGGACCGTCTGTACAACGGATGGGTTTCTAAAATTTTAGCAAACCAGGCATGCTTGGTCAGATATTAATCTAGAATGGTTAACAGCTAGATTTACCCACCTCAAAATAATACTAGAACTTGGGATGTGCCAATCAGCAATTCCGTCTTGTTATAGTGCCACTGCAAGTGATTTACCTGGAACCAGTGCATACCACTGTTAATGGGTGTTTTGCTGTTGACTTTAGTAGCAGGCATTTTAAACACATATTCTTTGTGCTAACTAAAGGTGAGAGAAAAAGAAATTAAGAACTTAAACTGAAAGAAAACTGAAAAAGCAGAATAATTTTAAGATTTTTTTTTAAGTTGCCCAGGAGATGTCAAGTGTCAGATCTGTGCATTTTTTTCCCATGAATGCTTTTCAGAAACAATTTTAAAAAACACTTTGACTTCATGTTGTGATAGGTCATTTGTAATTACATCAATCATGGCCTGTTACAGCAGTAACGGATAAATTGCATCTCAGTATGGTTATGAACTGATGCAAATAACATATTTCACTTTGGGTTACCATAGCCACAACCATTATTTTCTTTAGCTGTTGTGCTGTGCTCTATTGTGAAATCTCGCAGCAAGGTTCTTTAGCTCATGTCACCATCAAATCGGCTACAATATTTTGCATCCAGTGAAAGTTTAGGACAAAAAAAGAAGCTTTTAGTTGTTTAAAAAAAAATTCAAGGGGAAAACCTTTGGAACTGCTTTAACAAAATCTTTATTACTTGTGAAATGATTTTACATAATTTATTACCAAAGTCAATAGGTGAAATTACCTTCAAGTAATAGTGTTTGAAATCAAATGTACTGCTTTTCTTGCCTTAACCTTCTTAAATTCCACTGTTTCATTTCCTTTGTATTCACAGCAATGCCTGTGAAACGCTGGTCTGGTTATGACACCAAGAATAAATGGCAGTGGCCTTGATTATATAGATGCCTACCCTAGCGGCACTGCCATTCTCAATTAATCTTTGTCACAAAAAGGAGGAGTAACAATTACATGAAGACTGGAACACCCGAAATCACACTCACAGTGTCTGTGGTGATGATAACTTATTGAACTGGATAATGAATCTACTTCCCATAATTCACCTGATATCAGGGGCACTGGAGGAAATGTACAACCAATTAAAACTTTTGGATTTACTGGGAAAAGTTTTTAAATAGTTTTGAACCTGCCCATTAAGGAATCTGTCATGATGCTTGGGGAGCTTTGCTTTTAACCTCATCAAAACTGGGGGCACTTCAGGCTGGAAACACTGATTATTGCTGTGTATAAATACATTTTTATAACCTCAGAGCATAGCTCTTATTGATAGGCAATTACTGGAGGTATTCTTCCATATCTTGTTCTTATCTGTATGATACCTATATAGTAATTGTTACTAATATATATCTTTTACCTCTGAATGATGGAGGTAGAATTTTTTTTTTAAGGCTAAAAAATAGCTAGCATTCACATTATTTTCTCATTAGTTCCATAGCAATGAGTCTAGCAAATTTTGTAAACAGTGAGTTCAGGTGATCATATAATAGCATAGCTCCAACTTTTTGTGATTAAGAAAAAACATTAGATATTATCAGAAGCCCAAGGAAATTGTTGGATGCTGTAACACTGTGGCTACATGGGCATTTTTTTTTCTTTTCTCTGGAAATATTCCCCATGTTGATGAGGTTCCAGAGCCTTGCTGTCCATCCAGGAACAGGTTGCAGTTCAGTTTTTTCTATGTTTGCATTACAGTAATTAATGTGAAGCTATGTTGTGAAGCATTTGTCACCGTGAGCTATTTATAAGCCAAGCATCACGTTTCTAATTCCCTTTGTGAAGTAGTTGTGATAGATTTAATGCAAACTGTTGCTTTCAAAATTGCATCTGTCTCTCACAGACCTGTAACATAAAAAAACCCCAACCAAACAACTTCTGTCTTCAACCTGCAGAATATGCCACATACTTCAGCCAGATGATTTATTCTCAAATATGTGAAAGACATTTCCTAGATGTACACTTTTTCACTTTGGTAATTGGTTAGTCGCGACTGAGATTCTCCAGTTTGTAGGAACTTTTCTGGGCATCGTTTTCTGACAGCATCGCCTTGCATCTGGCAGAGAGAAGTCCCTGCAGCTGTGACAGAGCGGGGTGGTGGCTCCTGCAGCTGCCTCTGCCCTCTCCCCTCCTGAAAAGGGGAAAAGTGGGATTTGCCTCCTCTGTGCACTGAAAGAAGCTGCATTGACATTTTATTGGCTGCACCGTTTGCCTGAAATACATGGAGTGGTGCTTTCCCGCTCAGGAGCTGGTGTGTCCATGGGCAGGTGTGTCCATCAGCTGGTGCACCTGCCCACAGACACACCAACCTCAGCACAGCCGAGTCCAGCCGAGGGCCAGCACTTCTGGCCATTAACTATACATAATTAATTACAATAAGGACTGGAAATGTGTTTCTTTTCACTTTTTCATAACTAAAGGGTAGATGGGGTTTTGCTCAAACTTGAATGAAAACCTACTTTTACTGGAGACTGAACAAGAAAAATTTCAGCTGCAGAAGAGGGCGGTTTTTGCAAAGCTATTAACATTTGAGACAAGGTAGTGTCAGGCTCTTTCAGCTAGCACAGATGGAGCATTTCACAGGCATGATCCCAGACAATTTGTCAGCATTTAGTTTTCTGAAGTTTGCAGTTGAAAGGACCATCGCACATGACACTTACACATTCATAGAACATCCACCCAACACAAGAGGCCATATCTTGTGTGGCAAGGATTTAAAAATGGGCTCATAGTGACTTGAGGTTTTTTTATGAATGAAATAAAGGAGCGCATGCTGTAGTAAATTGGTAAATATATTATTCTTGTGAATTCACAAGAGTGAATTTTTCCTCATTCTTCTAAGACACTTCAAAAGTGCATCAAATTGTGTCCTCAGCTGAGACATGAGTTTGAAAAATACTGTTTGGGATCATAAATGGTTGCTGCCTCCTTAGCTATTATAATCTGTAAACCCATTCTGGGTTATCAGCTATTCCCGCTTAGTCCACCCTATTCCCCAAAAGAATGTCTCTTTATTTTTTCACTTTATTCTCTTTATGAAAGTTGTGAACGTTGTCTGTCAGTCTCAGTGAAAGAAACCTCAGTGTTTCTGGAGAAAGCAGCCAGTTAACAGCTTTTCCATTTGTGCTCTTATCAGAGTTTAACTTGAGCCCTATGAGACTTGTTGTAGGCAAAAACTGAGGAAGTTTTCTTGCAAACTGTTATTGATGAACAGTTTGTGAGAATTTCTCAGTTAATAACTCATCTCCCAGCGGGGCAGAATATGGCTGATAATCTCACGTATCTAACAAACCTGCAGGAAGAACTGCATTCCGGTAAAGAGTAAATCTGAATTCCTGTTTCAACTCACTTTTATCACTTATGTCATTAGAGATGTCCTTCATGTGTACTTTTAAAGTTTTCACTAGGGAGCATAAATTTCAAATCCTGAAGAGCTGTGTGACTAGTCAGGAATACTAACTCCGATTTCTTACATCTTTTTTCTGTGAGTCTTCCTAATGAGGAGTATTCGTAGCGGCTGGTAACTGGGAAAACAGCTAAGCAAACGTCTTCCAAATGTGCGTGCATGTGTGTTTGTCTTTCTTTCCCTAAACATAACAGGTCCCATTTCTGTGGGCTCATTATGCTGCAAGTACGTCTTGCTTTCTCTTTTTCCTGTTGTGACTAGGGAAGCGTAACCATTGCAATCGCAACTTCTCAAAATAATTGGAGACTCTCCAGTTGGCTCCTCCACCTGTAATTGTGTGGTCCCTAGTGGGTTGATGTAGGTGTAAATGTAGACTCATTGTCTATGATAAAGGATTTATCAAAACATCGGCTAAGTAGTATTATGTCAAGGATGGCCTCAGCACATTCAGAGTTGAAAAGCAGGGAAAGCAGTCGTCGTCCTCCTCCCAGCTTGGCTTTTACCGAGACTGTACCATGGCATGGGTAAAGCAGGCGATCACAGTGCCACTCCAGAGAAGATTGTGCAGTAACTTGTACGCGGTGCCGCTCGGTGCTTTCTGTCGCTCTGCTTTGGTGCGTTGCGCCTCAAGGATCACTGATGCCAGGGATGGCTGGCTGCCTTGATTCTGATGCTGCGCAACAGACTAAATTATCTTTTTGTCACTCACTTTTCTTTGGGATGTGTTGGCTTCTGCTTGGATAGGAATATAATGCACTACTGGTAGAAATCAACTTTGAGAAGCAATAGACATTAAATACGTTCTGTCACTGTGCCCAAGGGAAATCGTATCATACCTTAGTTAGCCGTGTATTCAAGACCAAGCCTTAAGGAGAAAGAGGGTATGTGAATATACAGTGTAAAAATATAGATTGCTTCTGTTAGCTCTCCATCTGTGCACTTTCAAGAGCTCTATAAACACAAGCTCTCTGAGCAGCTGTATACCCCAAGGAGGCAGGTAATAAGGCAATAAAATCTGCCAAGCAAGTTAGGGGTCCAAATCTTGATACATACCTCAGGGTTGCAAGAATTAAATAGAGCAGTTTCACAAAGAGACGTTCTTCTGGGAGACTCCCTTTTCTCATAGAAGCCACGTAAGATCAAACCCTCCTTTTGATAATTTTCCAGACTTTGAAGGTGCTTAGTTTTGAGCAGAATCAGAAGAGATTTCTATACAAATAACATGAACTCAGACCTTCTCTGGAGGAAGGTATTTGACTCATAGCATGGCTGGAAACAACAGGGATTCTCCTGAGCATGTTCAAGCACTGTGCAGGTCTCCATCAGTGTCCAAACCCCTTCTCTCGCTTTCAGTGGTCTCCTTTCAGCATTATTGTGATCTGAGAGATCTCTTGAACAAAAGATATTTTAAAGCAGTCTGCAATCTGTGGTTTTGTTTGTTTCCCAGCTATTTTGATATCAAAGACAACACAAAGCAAAAATACGAAATGCAGTAAAACAGCTGTTAGGCCAGCTGTTGTGGGATCACGCAGGCCATGGAGGGACACACACCGCTCTGCGCTGTGACCGAGGGCTTGGCCTGGGAGTCCGACAGGTGACACAGCCAGTGTCTCTGCTGGCACTTCGTGTCTAGCGAGGGAGGAGCTTGTGCTCTGACTCACTCTCCCCATACAGAAAAAGGCGGGGAAACACGAGGGTTGATGTAAGCATCAGTAATGCTTGGTCCTGCTGCTTGGGACAAAATATTTGATTTCCTAGCACTGCCCTTCAGAGCAGGGCAGGGGTGTCAGGCTGAACCCTGCCCCTGCAGAGGGGGACGGGCAGGTCCTGCCTGGGCTGTGCGGGTGAGGCCTCCCCTTGCTCTGCGTTTCAAGGTGAGGGGAAGGCGAACAATCTAAACGCACAAAATTTCAAATTATTCTCTAAAAGCCTTTCTTGCTACTGATGCGATGAAGAGTAGTGCCCCAAAGCAAAGGGATGTAAGTAATTTCTTGATTGTTTCTTTTGGCTGTGTGGTAACAACATAACTAAGAGCAGCCCCAGTAGTTTTAAAGAGAACTTCAATGTGTTATTATTCTTTCTTTCTCAAAGAAAAGCTCTCTCTTTCGCTGTCTTTTTCTTTGAAGAAATTAATTTGCCAGTCTGTGTAGCTCAGAGTGCACTTAGTCTGCAAAGATGCTGCCATCTGCCATTTAGTTTCCTTTCTAAGCTGTGATCTTAGACACGTATTTCAGGGAAAAAGAAGCCAAGTGGTTGAGTTTATTTTCCCTTTGTGTGAACAACAATGGGAATAATTCCAGAGCCAGGCAGTAAGGCTGCCTGAAATGCCAACTGCAAATCACCTTTTCACTGAGGCAGTAATTCATTCTGTGAAAAATATGCACAAACTGGGTAAAAGAGCTCCATTTTTCAATTCCTCCCCCATCTACTGGCTGGATCAATTAAACTCCAAATGGCAAGTTTTTGAGATTATTTGTCAAATTATTTTTTTACTTTTCCTAACCCTTGTTCCTGACCATCTTCCCTCCCTCTCCACCCCTCGCAGTCCCAGCAGTCAGGAGTCCCTTGGTGGCTGAGAGCGACTGGCAGTCCCTGCCTGTGGGCAGGGGGGGCGAGAGGAGGAGGAAAGGGGTCGCCTGGCCTCTCCTCGGCTGTTTGTGCCTTGCCTTTGGAGACAGGTGCTTCAGGAGCTGAGAAATACCAAGTGACATCAAGATAGCAAACATTTCTTTGTATCTGCACCTGGGAAATCAGAGCCACAGCATGTGTGCGTAAGCTGGCATTGCCGCAAAAACATCCATGCTTTCATTAATACTTTATGGTTATTTTTAGTCAGATCAGTTCCCCAATCAAATTTGCCTCATAGTCAGACAAAAGCCTGGATCAGCACAACTAAGGGGCACCATCAGCCTTTAAAGTGAGAGGATGTGGCAAAAAGAGGCAGAGCAGTTTTCATGGCCACGCTCCTGCCTCAAGGGATCATCAGAGAGCCCAGGGCTCCCTCAGTGCCCCCAAGGGCTGCAGTAGTAGCTCCAAGATTTCCTTATGCAAGAACAAGACCAAGCTAACAGCTCCTTTCTTCCTCTTGCAGCAATTGCAAACGAGTAATAAACCAAAAAGCCTTTGTTTGCCTATTAAATATTTAGGTTTAAATTTTGGTGAAGACTGGAACGTTTTGGAAATCAATTCAAGCACTTCTTGAGAATTTAAAAGATAACTCTTCCTTTTTTCTTTTTTTTTTTAAATTTGTTTTCACAATACCTAATGATTCTTTCTATTCTTCGACTCTCCTGAGATCAGTTTAAACTTGAACTGGAAACTTAATTGGATTTTAACAGAAAACTTGCTCATGCATATAGCAGCTTTAAAGGGCATGAATAGTGTAGTGTTTCAGAATGTGCTGCTGTTTGAAAGATTGATGTGATTTTCTGATTTTGACGTAAAATGAAAACATAGCGAGGCGCTGTCACAAGCCTCTGAATCAGGCAGATTATTTGCAGAAGCCAAAGACAGCTCTTGGCTCAGGTAGGCTGTTCTGCCACACGTGCCTTTGCCAAAACAAAGTGTGTGTGTGTCAGAGATTTTTGCTGTTTTTTTTTTTCTTCTCCAGCTGGTGTAACAAGGGATAGACTGCTCATTTCTTGCCAAGAGTTGTATAATATTGTGGCAAAATTCAATCCAAATCAGTTTTGAAGGCAGCATATCAATCACTTGCTGATCAGGTTCCTACCCTTCTTGCATGAAGGGTCAAACCTCTGTCATCAGGCCAAACCTATTAACATGTTTCATCTAAATGTTTTGAGAGTGATGAAACTTGGTATGTTTTCAGTCCAAATGTTGGTTAAAGTGTTCACTGTTAGGATGGTAAGAGCCAATATGCAGCTCATCCTTGTTTTCTTCTGTACCTCAAACCTAAGTCGTTAAATCCCTCAGGTCAGTGAAAAATAATAATGCTTTGGGTATGCCTGTGATTTTTTTTATTTTCTCTCTAATACATCTAAAGTAAAAGCCAATTATTTGGCTTTGCAAATTATTTATTCCATGCCTGTGACTAAGTCATATATTAGCTTTTGAAACACACTTTGATTTTGGGATTTCCCAGGAGACTTTTAAAAATAACTTCTTGCATCTGAATGAAGTTATAATAATAAATAGAGATAAAAATAGAGATAGGATAGTTTTCCAACTAAAGGTTGCATAGTTTTTCACTGGATTGATATCTGGGTCTTCCTCCTGTTGATGCTCGTCTTCAAAATAAACCTGATATGAACTGTACCTTCACTAGCTAACAAAACAGCAGAATGACCCACCTGCTGGCTCTTGGGTGTTTAAGACTGATTACACACATCTAGGAAAAAAGTCACCCCATGAGAGTGGCATGTACACAGAATTTAGTCATAGTAATCTAGAAAACTTCCAGTATAGAGAGCTTTAGAGACAGAAACAGTTGGGGGAAGTCAATCATCTCTGTCATCTTTCGGCTTTAACTTCTTTATCTGTTATAAACACTTTTTGTTATAGGGACTGTGTTCCTTCAATCTCACAGCAACCCAAGAAAGCCGTAGTGCTGGTGACTTAAAATTAGTGCACTGAAACTTATGATAATAAAAGCAATTTTAATATTGTGATACACTGCCTTTTTAATACACTGCTACAAATAGTCTCTGCCATGTAGCAGATGAGAGAAAGATATTCAGTATTATATAATATTTTTAAAATACTTCAGAATGACAGCAAGTATGAAAAACACACGTAAGTAAATTGCTTTGCCATCAGCTATAAAACACGGCAAAATCCTCCAAAAAACAAGAACTGTTTTTAGGAGTGATCTGACAAGCCAAGTAAGTAGGCTTGCTAATTTAGGCTGTCTGGAAGGAGTGTAGATGAGATTTTCAGCATCTTAGTGATATGACAACAGACGAAATCTACAAACATTCTTTAGGTGTCCTATACTCTGTATTTGGACCTCAAAAAGGATTTTCTGCATCAAGCAATACCAGATTATTATCATGTCTGACTGGAAACAACCTATGAACTACAGCTATCTCTGGTACATATGGAAGAAAAGTCATCAGATGGTATCATATATAAAAAAATGGTTTCTCAGTTGCCTTGGTCAAGAAACTAAAACTTTAGACATATCATCTTTAATTTGAGGAATGATGAAACCAGCAGTGACAAGAACAAAACTGCAAGTTTCTAAAAGTAGATACATTGAATTGAGAGGTGGGTCATTTGTCAGCTGCCCCTGTAGATAAAATCAAATGGAAGACCAAAAAGTCTGCTTTGTATCACAGAGCCAGAAACTGCAGCACAAGATTATGTATTCTAAGGCACCTACCTCTCTCTGTATACACCTCTAGAGACACCGAACTGGGTCTTAAACTTCTGCATGCTCCAGCATCTCAAGTTCTGGAGGGAGGGAGAGACTGCAGAGAGCTGTCTTCATACAGCTGACATCTGTAGCCTCGAATGCCATCCATAAATTAGGCCCCTGTCAAATAACAGTGCTCATAGGCATACACTGTTTAAAAACTGCCCTTCAGAGAGAACAGTCTACCTTCTGTAGGATGGATTATGCATTTTACAGTCCTCATAAGAAATCACTCTGAAAAACAGGTACTGAAACAATTAAATCATCTCTGTTGGTGAATCTCCTGTAAGTCTCTGAAAAAGCTGCTGAGAGAAGTGAAGTTGCCTTTGTGGTATTTTTTAGATGTTTTTTAGCTGTAACTACCTGATACGTGCAAAAAAAAGGATATAGCAGGGCATTTCAATTCTGCCTTTCTTCTCCATTTGACAGTTGATCTTGAGTGCCCACATAGCCTATTAAACTCATTTTGTTATAGCTTTACTATTGACATTTGAGATTAAATGCCAGGGAATGAAATAATTTTTTTTTTAAGGACTGTGACTTTCTGTTTCAATACAACTTTGTCAGGACCACGAGACCAACAGCCTGCTGCGGTGTGTTGTTTCAGTCATTTCTTTCTACCAAGGAAAAATACTGCTGATAAGCACAGCTGCTGTCCCTTTGTTGCAAGGTTTATACAAAATTCACAGGGTTCGTTCAGTTGAACCCAATGGGTGCTGTGAATGCTTGGCACTGTCTTGTTGGTGTTTTGCAGTGCTCACTATCTCCTCCCATCTGAGAAGCTGTCATGCAGGATGACTCCTTTCTGAAAGCAGCGGTGAATCTTGGCGCTACAACACCAACCACACTAAAAGATTTTTTTTTCAGTGCTAAAATGCTGCTTTACACATGGCGTTCTCACTCACCCAATCCTCAGTCTGGAAAAGACAGAGCCAGTGACCCGGGAGGCTCCAGAGGCCCGAAGCCTGGCCAGGCCGGGCCTGCGTCCCCGGGGCCAGCGGCCCTGCTGGGCACAGCCGGTGCGGGAGGTTTGCTCCAGAGCAGCCGTGGCCCTGTGCCGCTCCTCTGGGCTCCAGGGCAGCACCCCAGCAGGTCTGTGCTGCACCCGGGGAGCCTGGTTCTCTAATTTCCTACTGAAAATCCAGGAGCGTCCCTGGAAAGCTTGTACCAGATATGGCAGCTGTTGGCAAACTAAAGATGTACCACACGGATCACTATTTTTCAATATTTTCAGCTAGCAAAAGTTAAAACCTTGTCAGCTACATTTTTAACTCTCTATAGGTACAATTTTGATCCAGTCCATCCTAGAATTGCCTTTAAATGCTTGGTACTTTCTCTGAAATTGTGATAGTAAAGGGCAGAGCTAAAGTAATTTGCAGGTAGTATTATTAGTGAAGAATTCAGAGTGATTGCGTGTCCAGTGTTAGTCTAACAGTCATTTAGAGCTGAACTCATCTAGATGAAAGAATTTTCATTGCAATTACTCTGGAGAAGACAAGAATCGCTTAATTTTATATCTTAAATCTACTGCTGTGTAATCAGATGCTTTTGCAAACTTGATGAAACAAAGCATTTACAGAAAACAGCTTCTTTCTATCATTATCCCCAAGACTATAACTTTTCTAATTGGACTTGAATGAGTCTTATTCCAGAATAAGCTACACCTTTTATTGTTACCTGCTGCATGATAGACTACTGCAGCTTGCTTCTGCTTCAGAGAATACGTCTGTCTCATTAGACTGGAGATACCAGAGAACACCATGCATGGCACTATTTGTTTCAGGTGTGTCATTGCAGTTCTTCACTCCCTGCTCTTTCTTACTGTAAATTGTCCTTTACTTGCAAACTGGTCATGTAAAACCGTTCGGGATTGGTATCTTTAAAGCTCCCCATGAATGGCCAGGTGTTTTATCTCATCTAAAGATGAATGGTGGACGAACTATTTAAATAATGATGGAAGCAGTTGTAGCACAATAATTGTGCTAAGATTTCAAAAGTCAATAATTATTTTAGTCATACAGGTTCAGGTTAGCATTAATGTGAATGCAGATAGCATTATATTTTGGTGGGCATCATGAAATAAAATTTTCCAGTTCTGTGCCCCTCAAGTGACAGGGCACACATACATATAAGTTAAACATTTTCAGTGTTTTTTCATGGCTTGGAACAATCCCATTCAAGAGCAATGAATGGTAGAAGAGGTGCTCATGGGATGTTTATATTAATTGTGATTGTATGCAGCCTAATAATATACCCTCTGCTCTCCTACTTTATGGAAACTTTTTCTTGATGTCCACTGGATATCAAGCAATTAAATGACTTGATGAGCAAGAACAAGGTGATTGCAGAAGTACTCTTAGCCAGCTAAAACTGAGCATACAGCTAATTTTGCTGCTCTGCATTCTGCCTACATGGGTCATTTAATTATAGGCATTGCATTTAGCAGGAGTTCTTTACAGCTGGTGCCTGATAATGTCATTTGGGGTTTTCTTCTGCCCTCAACAGACGCCATCTTGTATTGAATGTCATAGGAAAGACTTTGCCTGAGGGTTTGTCTGAATGATGCAGTTGTTTGTATCCCAGTGCATAAGAAAAGACCTTCAGGGAGCAAACCCAACCCAGGTGTCTATTGCTGAAGTCTGCTAGAAGGACACAGAACTTGCTGGCAGCTTGGAGCACGGTGCTTTCTCAGTGGCTAATGAAAGTGGTTTTGGCCAGACTGTGGCTGTCCATCCTGTTGCTTTTGTGAGGGTTATTGCAGTCTGCCTGGGCCTCCCAGTGTAAATAGCATGTACAGAACCAGTGTTGTCAGAAATTACTTGAGGAGAGATTCTTCCTTTCTGCTGCTTGTACTTCTCTCTGCTCTGAGATCCCATGCACATACTGGTACGGTTTCCAGTTACAGTTTTGACATTTAAATGTATAAATGAGTTTCAAGCTGCTTCTTGTGCTACTGTCATTGCTGTCATCTCCATTTCTTCTCTAACGGGATGGGTCTTGTGATGTTTGCCAGCTTTTTGTTGCTTAGCGTCTTCTTGAAGGGCATCCAAAATAGTATTAAATACTTCCGAAATGGCCTCACAGTGTGTTTCTAGTACGTCTCCCAGGCTGTTATGTGTGCTTTTTGTTTTTCTGTTTTTTAATATTTTGAATAGAACCTAGACCGGTGTGTTAGATACAGTCCTAAGAAACAGGTCTCTTTACTATGACTGCTGTGTTGCCTCACGGAAGCCTAGTTAACTGCTCTACATCTGCAGCTTCCTACCATGCCATATAGCAATGTCAGATCAGCAACAACCACATGGCCATGGACTCCAAACCTGAGAAATCCAGCATGTCTTCTGAGGAAAGGCTCACTTACTGACATCAATTGAAAGTCCCGCTGATGCCTGGCTGTCTCCCGTGCCTGGGCAATGCATGCCTGCTTGTATCTCACAACATGCAATGCTTTATTTCTCTGATAAAGGTTATGGTGTTTAACTGATTAATTGTTCAATGCTGACAGGCTGCATTTAGCAGTGGCAGGTCTTGGTTTTAAAGAAGACGCAGCACGTTAACTTTTAACTTCTCCTGTTTTAACCATTGATGGGAATTTTATATTCCCTGTATACTGTATCATATCTAGTAAATACTGAAAGAAGTGGTGGCTAACTCAAAGAGGACTAGCAGTTTTCAGCTGAATTGATTGTGCAGTAATTCCTGTTACTACTTTTAAAATTCTTATTATCGCCTCTGTCCCGTCAGCACCCTAAGCCTCATCCATCTCCAGCATGTCTACTTACCACTTCTGTAACACTTTTCTTAGGAGCAAGATGTGCATTCTTCTTTTGCTGGCACTACGGTAGGAGCTCAATTTAACAACAAATGGCAGTAAGGAACGGGGCTGTGGTCAGATCAAGATTTTCATGCTCTTAAGCATTTTAATAGAAACACTATTTTTTTTCAAGGTAAGGCCTTTAGAGTCTTTTCTCTGCATTAGAAAAACAACTATATAAAAAGCAAGCAGACTACAAGCCAAACAAAGTTTTAAAAATCCCAGTGATGGATTTCTGATCATCTTGCATACAAATTCACTCTGTTTGGGTTCTGTCATCTGTTATGCTTTAGAAGCAGCACAGAAGTGACCCATAAGTAGCCAAGATAAAGTCACTTGCAGATTCTCGTAAGTGACAACTAAGCTGCAGCAGCCACTGCACACACAGCTCGGATGTGTCAGCTGCTACATGGAGTCTGCAGAGGGAAGAGAAATAATCTGTTTCTGAGGAAATGACTCTTAAAGGTGGACGGTGTCTACAGTGGAGATGCTGCGACACATGTAAGAGTGAACGCATACAGTCCAATGTCACAGCTCATTAGATAGTTGCAACAGTTGTTGATTGGTGCAACTTTAATATTTTCAGGCTTTAGATAAAGATCTGCATCTTCTTGATTGAGGATATCGCTTGAAGTGGTGGGAAAATTAATGATCAGAATTCTGGTATGATTGGGACCTTGAAAGTCATACTAATTTAGATTTGAACATATTTAGATGTGAAAATGTTGTTTTAATTTTTAAAATTAAGCATCTTAAAAGCTTTGAAATACTTATTAAATATATCTTATTTATTTAATTTCTTCTCACGACTAGAGATATAAGCACTGGATAACTGGAGAAAGAGTGCCCATTTATTTAAGATTTACAGCTCGCTGTTGCAGCCTCAGAAACTAAAATGCTCATCTGGGATCCAACCTTTAAATATTTGCTTTTGTCTTCTAACGTATATGGAGGTTCCCTTGAAAATACCAGATCGCATAAACTGCATAATTCACACTGAATTCCCTGTATAAAGAACAGTAATCTAGAATTGTCAGACTAGAATCCCTGTTTTTCATTATAAATCTGCTGCATAGCCATTAAGTTATTATAATATCATACAGTTAAGCGATTAAAATAAAGATGAAACTCGTGTTATCTGACATTTTCAAATTGTGGTTTTGATGGACAATATGAAAACAGGAATAGTGAAAGCAGAGTTTTATATTTCTCCTGTTTCACTGACCTTCATCCTTATTTCTAGCTTTTCCACTCGAGTATCAAAAGATATAGTGTAATAAAGGATCACAGGAAGCACATCTGACAAAACTATCACCTAAGTCTTGTTGAATAAAACATTCACTGGAAATGCTTCTTAGTGCCAGCAGGTTATCATTAAAAGTGTAATGGTTTTAAAGGAAGCCGAAACACCTCTCTGACAAATGACAGCTCCAGATTTTAAAATTAAGATTCGAGACAAAGATGCTGCTGAAGTTATCAAAAGAAACGTACCCAGCAGTTGCTTAATGTACATGCTCATGACAATACTGTTTGTCTGCTAGAAAACCACCCGCATCCGTGATCTAATACTAATGATACTGGCACATGTTACGTAAAGTAGAAGCCCTGATCATACTGTCAGTCACACAGCCAGGGTTCTTGCCCTTGTCTTTTATAAAAGTTCCCCTTTCAAATTTCTGTAGCAGAGTTGGGGAGCCCAGTTTGTCTGAGCTCTGAATTAACAGTTGTTTCCATTTGCTTGAGAAATAATCAGGAAAAAGCAGCCTATAAAAGCTGTTTTGTTTTGCTTATTTGTTTTCAGTAGCAACCATGCAAAATACTAAACATACTGGAGTCTTATATTTTAGCTAAGCTATTCTGAACAAAATTCTTAAAACTGCAAATATGTGTTGAAACCTAATGTAAGAGTGTAAATTCCAGGTAATTATTTGGGTATCTGCACATGCTTCCCACACAGGGTTTTTCCTTACCAGGTATGAAAAACTAGGAACACAGTAGAGCTGAAGTTGAGTTCTGCTGTGACCTAATCAGTGTGTTTGCACAACTTTTCAAGCATTCTCCGGCCTCCCCAAAGCCACAACACCCAGGGAACATTGTCTCCTTCAATCTCTGAAACCATCAGAAGAGCCTATTCTTTATGGGTAATAATGAATGAAGAGTCCTTTTTCTGTGTTGTATGCAATACATTCAATTACTTTAAATTGCTATTAGTATTTTTTCCAAATTGAATCGAGGAATACAGATTTTTTTGATGCTATATCCAGTTGCTTAAAATGCATGACTACTAATACGGGCTCTTTGCCATTACTTACTGCTCAGGCAGCATTCCAGAAGGATCGGGGTCACTGGCATGAGAATGAAGGTTTCCCCATCACTCATTGTACATTTCTCTTGGAAAAGTTATGTTTCTGGGAATCATTTTTCCCTCAAATTCTCAAAAAGGGATATCACTAAAACTTGGAAATTCGAAAGTAGATTTCAAAGATCTATGTTCCATAATATGAAATCAAGTTCAGTCATCAGGCAATACTGATCAAAAGTGTCTTTTGTTTGGTTTCTTGAAAACAGAGCTTCAAGATGAAATAAACAGAACATTACTTAAGTTGATAAATACAGTTTTAGATTTAGAATAATTTTAAAACTTCAAAAGAAAATGCCTCATTTTACTCTTAAAAGCTCTGCTATCAGGTAATTATCTAAAACTTGGTCTATTTCTGATTCAAATACATTTCCAGTCTCATTATCCTTATGCAGGCACAACTCCCATTGGAGTCATCTTGAACTTTGCTTCTGTGATTAGTATGGGTTCAAATGAGATGCTGAGATTTCCAGGAGGCTTGTTGTTACACTTCTTACGCTTTGCTGTGTCTTCCATTCCACTCCTCCTTTATTGTGGCAAAACTACTGCCCAGTTTTCTTTTGTTCAAAAGAATCTATTCATTTTTTTTTTAAGAAAACAAAAATATGGGGCAGGGGTGTGGGGAGGAAATCTCTGTATCAAAGGAAATGAATATTTTTGTCTGAGGGAATACTTCCTTTTAAAAGATCCTTGAAAAACTGCAATAAAACCTGAGATGTATTCTGTGTGGACTGCGGTGTATAAATATCTGTATTTTTATTCAACCTGTTTTAAGCGAATCCATTAGCAAGAACATAATTCGTTTGACTTTTACATCGGTATAAAACAGCAGGCGAATTAACTAGCTGCTGAGTATATTTAAATTATAATTTCTCCTGACAGTAGATCATACAGTGAAATAATTTTTCCAGAGATCCCTCTCCCTGCCTTCTAACAACCTGCTGTTTCTTGCCACTGTTGTCATCAGAAAGTTCTTGCAGACTAAAATATACTAAATAAAGCAGACATCAGCCAAGAAAGGAATGGAAAAGCTGCTACAATAAACGTTCCCTATCATGGGGTGGCCCCTACACACAGGATTTCCAGTGTTTAACAAACTTCACCCAGTGCATCAGATGTCCCTGGGAAAACTCGTTAGAGAAAATAAAACAACCCCTGTGCACTGAGTGAATTAATTCAAATATGTGAGAACAGACAAAAGTGTATAGTTGTGAGAATACAGCTTTATTTTTAATGTCATCCTTGCATGGAAGATGAGCTTGGAAAAGAAATTTCTTAAGACTCTTGGATATAAATCATGTATTCAATAGGTATTGTTTTTTACGGCACATTGCATTTTTCGTGTAAGACACCTGCAGTGCTCCAAGGACAATAATTAATTGGTTATCTGTCAAGCTTATCCCACAGGACCTAATCATCTTCCCTTTTGCTAACATTCCCTTCTTCTCCAAAGGTGCTTTTTCATTGAAATTATATAAATTATTACCATAATTAATTTAAACTTGGAGATTTGTTTGCAAGCTGCCCTTAGGCTGAAGTCTGTGGCTTCTTTTTCAGGCCTTGCTGGTGTTGTGTGCCTGAAACCATGTATGTTCTTTTGTCTGCTGTATAATATTGCCTCACAAAAATTGCTACCTCTTTGTACAAACTGAGTCTTACTTAGAAAATTCGCCAATTAGTTCCCATTGTCTTTCCTACCTTGCATATTCTCCTCTCCACTTATAGTTTTATGTAATTTGCTTTGCTTGCCTTTTTTTTTTTATCAGACCGTGAGCTTTTAAGTTCAGGGATATAAGTTGATTTAATAGGATCTCATTTGGTGCCGGCAGGTAGTACAGGACATAAATAGTAGAAATAATTGTCCATAAGTGCTTATTAATGCAAATGTATCTCCAGTACTTATTTAGAGGATTTTATTTCATTTTTTCTGTTTTGATCTAAAAGTTCTCTTTGTATTAGACTCTTGCTCATCCAGGCTGTGAAGATAACACCGAAAGTTCTGCTGCTGCCCAGGGGCCAAGTGGGGAGATGTGTTACCAGCTAAAAGTCAAGCTGATTGCTCTTAGTTGCTATGAGCTACTAATTTGATGAACCTCCACATAGGACAGGTGTAATAGGGCGTATGTTTAATATTCCCTAGCTTCCAGATGTCCTTGCCAATGTCAGACAGAGCACTGACATTTCTGTCATCAAGTTCTAGTTTAGCATCTCAAACTTCAGGTAGTTTGAAACAAAAAATTTTGTGAATTTTCTGATAATCGTTAAAGAGAAGTTCTACTCTCTGCAGAACATTAATGACAGACCAGATGACACATCCTCCATACAAGAAGCCAAGGCATTTCAACAGAAATGAAATAGAGCTTTTCAGAGCAGAGTATCCAATCACCTCACGTAGCAAGAAAATCACTCTGCTGAGTGATTTTATAATGTGGAATGCTTTTGGAGTGCTATTGCAAACTTCATATCATCCTCAAGCGCAAACGACCCTACACTTGCTATAGAAATGACCCTATTGGGGACAGCTGTGCAAGTGACAAATCTGCAAATAGATTGCCAAATAAAGTAGCACAAATTCTGTGCAGTAGCTGTGCTTTTTAAACCTTTCAGTGTTGTGAAATACACATCTCTAATGATGCTTGTGTTGTTATTCCAATAATAGATTACATCCAATCACCTCAGGATTTTAAAGCTAGTCTGGAAAAGCATCAGAAAATGTAATTTATCATGCGCTTGCAGTCAGCTGTAGTGAGTGAGTTTACGGGCATTTCCTCCTTTTACAATCTTTTGGATCACTTTTACCATCTGGTCATGAATTTGGGAACATTCTACACTCTTCCCACAACTGCGCTGGCAATGTTCGCTCCTCTCTGTCAAAGGAGGATAGAACAATGTTCATTTTCCCAAGAATCAAAATTGGAGTCCAACTTTATCAAATTGCAACCTGGTATGGCACCTCAAACCGATCAGAACTCTGCTGGAGCAAAATTCAGTGAGCAACCCTCACCAAGTGTTCTTCCCAAGCCACTGGGGACCTGTTTCTTTTAAACCTTCTGATAAAGAAATAATGGCATTTCAGCATACAACATTATTTGAAGTCCAAGCTTGAGATGTAACTTTTCATATTTTAAAAATCTTTGTCTTCCCCTTTAGGGCCAGGCAGTTTTGAAGGACTAAGAGAAAGGAGGCTCCGGCCATGCAGATAATTCTTTTTAGTTTCTAACATGCTAGTATGAAAGTGTCATTGCTTTTCAGAATATAAAACTGTGCTTGTTTCTTTGTGAAGGCTGCAAAGTTGGAGACTGGTGGAACTGTGGGGTATGTTATTTAGTGTCTCTCAGACCTGGACTCCCTCTGTTTCCCCTTGGTGACCCGCCACAACCAGGTGGCTCCAAGGCAGAGCGTGGGCAGGGAAAGCTGAGCGTCTGCCAGCAAAATGCGCTTTTGCTCTAACCAGTTGAAGTTGTGTCTGCCAGTTGACTTGTCCTCACTGTGAGCTGCCTCATTCCGTCTGAGGAAAATGGGTCTCAATTCTGCATGTGTTACCTAAAGCACTTTGAATGTTTGTTTGACATTATCGTTGGAGCCTTACTTATCAGCTGTTTTTAATCCTCTGCAAACATAGTTTAATGGAAAGCATAGGGAAGAGAACAAAGTAATCTAAATCTCCATGTGGATTTGCATCAGTGCTGTAGCATGGCCAAGGACAAATCCCCCAAAGCTGTGGATCCCCAATTACAGGACTCGCCTTGTGTGTGCTGGAATAGCAGGAGCTGTTGAGTCTGCAGCTGCGCCCTGCACTGCCCTCTCGCAGAGCAGAAATTGCCTTCGCTTTCAGCCCCTCCTATAGCTTCCTTCCCAAAGAGGTCCTCACCCCACAGTGACTCAGAAGCGTGGTGGGTGGAATGACTTGTTCTGCGCTTCTCCTCACTCTCAGGCTGTGATCTCCTGTGCCCTGGTTGGAAAGTACCAGCTGAATAGATGTGTGTGTGGGGAAGGGAGAGGGGTGTTCCCTGTCTGTGGCTTTTTTGAGATTTCCTATCACCGAAGCCCAACAGACACTTCATTACTTATAAAGACTGTTAATTTTATGTTGCAAAGTAGTAATGTAAAATGGCTATGCAGATTTTCTTATATGGTTACGGTATTGTCTGGCAGTTGGGGACTTTGTAAAGATGGAACTTGTGATTTTATGAAACTTTTATACGGTGACTGCTTTGACCTGGATGCGGTCTGTGATACACTGTAAGGCAGCGTGGTGCCTCGGAGCAGGACTGAGGGCTGGCTGAGGAGGAGGTGGAATAGCTCCTGGGGCACGCTCTTCAAAACATGGGTGCGGGGATGTGAAAATTCAACCTCTAAAGATTCCCTGCAGAGCTCGAGGCAGTTATATCCTTTCACTGGAGTAGCAGCTAGCCTAAATTTCACTTATTGTTTAGTATTCTAACATGTTTTGAAACACTGTTTAATTGGTTCATCATATAGGATGCCTTTACATGTTCTTTCTCTATAGGAGTTTCAAAATTTCCTTTTACACTACCTGATTTAAATTAAACAGCAGAACTATAGCATGCTGTAGCCATCTTTTATACCCAAAGCACAGCACTACGGTAGTGTATTATTATTTTTTCTTAACTTGATAGTTTAGTGTGTACCAAATGGAAAATGTTAGCAAATGAAATACACTAAAGCAGAACTCAATTATGCGCAATATGTTTTTCCTGCTCCTTTAGACAGCTTTATCTTTATACTCTAATGTAATAGGATTAGCCTTGACCTCTCACTTCAAAATGTTATTGTATCAAAAATAGCAAATATAGTGTTCGTATATACATACTGTAATATGCTCATGCTGCCTTGTTTCACTGAAGTCAATGAGGTTATGTGGTCAAGCGAGAGCAAAATGTACTCCTTCCATTTAGACTAAAATGGCAAATTACAGCTCTGAGTGCTTCTGGGAACATAGTGAAAGTCTCAATAAAATTGAGTTATAATTTATGCATTGAGCTGAAATAGGAAACTTTGGGTGCTCAGGAATTTTACAGAAAATTGCACCTACTAGTGTTGAAATTTTGGGTCTGTTCCTTCATTGCATCTTCGTCACCTCATTACAGCTCATTACAGAACTTGAGATCTGCTACTGCATCTCATACAAGAGGAAAGCAGTTTTTGTCTAATGGCTGAAGTAAAAGACTGTTGGACTCATTTTTACCAAACAAAATTTAAAAAGAAAAATAGCTGAAGGGAGTAAAATTATTTTTGTAAGATTGTTTCTTATTGAACACAGATACGGGCTGAAGTTAACATTTTATAATAAAATACCAGAACAGTGGCATCATCATCATCATCATTTTAACTCAGAATGAAGAGGATTGTGATGTACACAAGTGAGTACATGTTCATCTGCATTAGATGAGCACACAAGACTTCTTCCTGTCTCAGCTGCATCTGTTCACAGAATAGTACTCTCTGATGTCGCACATTGAAAAAAATGGAAGATTATATTTTCAAACTCTAACACCCTACCCAAGTATGAAAAATCACCTACGTTTACATTTTAAAGACCAGCTTCTAGGGTATCTTATACCTTTTTTTTTTTTTCCCCACCACCATCAGCAGTTGTGATTTATCAGGCACTCCAAAGAAGGGACCAGTTTCTTAAACCCACTAGACCTACCTGTCCTGGGTCAGAGCTGGATCTTAGACTATTGCTGAAGTTTTAATTCACTGAGGTAGATGCTGCATCATGCCTGGGGCAGTGGAGACAATATCCTTATGATAAAGTGAAGAAGGCTTAGAAAGCCTCTAAGAAGTGGTGCTTGGCAGTGGTATGGAGCTGGCAGCCTCCAAGGGACAGAGTGCTCTGGGGCAAGTGTGGGTATAGCAAGTGAGGGTTCCATCCAGTGCTGAGAAGAGGATTTTGTGCAGATCTCAGAAACTCAGAGTATTTGGTCTAAGGTAAGACATACTGAGATATAAAGATGGATTGGTGGTGGTGTGCCAAAAGTTACTGGCATAAATGTTGATGCTCAATAGAAAGGCATGTTTATCTCTTCTTTGTGAGTTTAGTTCTATGTAGGAAAAATATATCTCATTTAAATATTAGTGGAATATTTCTGCAGAAGGTAATATTATGCATAGAAACAACTTGGACAGATCATACGCTCTGACTCACCCCTCCCACACTGTGGGACCTTTCAGTGAGCTGGTGGGTGTGTGGTATTGCTCCATGTTTTGTATATACAAAAAGTGGAACATGGTGCCCTTTGGCTCTGACCGCTTTCTCCTTCACTCTCAGAAGCTGCGTGGGCCTTTCTGAATACGTCCTAGAGAAACACTGGTTTATAACAACTGATTTTCTTTCAGAGAGCCATAGAGCAAATACATGTCCCCAGCTATGGCTCTGCTTTTCACCTCACGGAGAGCAAATGTAGGCTGGTTAAATGGATCAAAGGGAAAAAGTAGCTTGGCCACAAGAAAAATAAGTTCTATAATTGTTTGCATCAAGAGGAGCTCAGGGACACCTGCTTGGATGAAAATGGAATGGCATTCACAGCAGAGACAGGAAATCTGATCGAACACGGCTAAAACAACTCAGGAGCCTCAGAGGTGTGAGTTGAAACTAAAGTTAGGGACAAATGTGACCAGCTTGAGCTGTGGAGGGCCAGTCTTTGTGTGCTGGGGGGCATGCTCATTCCCAGGCAGGTAGACAGGCCAGACCGCTATAGTTATATTTCCTGCAAACAGCAGCTTTCCTATGAAACCCTGCTCAATGCAGCCAAATTCTGTGTTTCTCTGGCTGGATTTCTTAGCTGACCTTTCTACCCAGCAGCCAGATCTGGCAGGCTCATAGGTCCGATCAGGCTCCAGGACTGATTTGTTGGCCATTGTTATTTGAAACGAATGTGAATTGTGAGGACACATGAAGCAAAAATGATAAAACCAGACACATCCTCCTACACATTAGAAATGCAGGAAATCATGGGTTAAAGTTGCAGCTTTCAGGGAAAACTTTTACATTCTTTCAGCTGCATGAGCACTGTTGATGATATTAGGAAAAAACAAAAATCAGTTATAATGCCCATAATACCAAGTATACCCTTTATCACCCTCTCCTCCCCATACTAAAGTTTTTATCTTTTCCTACAAGTGCTCAGATTTAACTCCAATAGGATTCTCCTGGCAGACAGAAATCAATGCAGTTGCCTCTTGCAGTTGCTTGTAAAGAAGCTGTATTGGTCACAGGACAGCGGCAGGTGAGCGGGGTGGTTATGTCTGGTGAGTTATATTCCCCGTTTGTGACCTTGTGGGAGGACCACAGCCACCTGGAACAAACTAGAGCAAATGACTTCATCGTGTTCAAGAGAAGGGGCAGAAAATCAGGGCCCGTCCAGCCCACAGAAATGCTCACTTTTCAGAAGGTCTGTGATTATTACAGCAGTTTTTTCTGAATTAAGCTGCAGAAACTGATCATGACCTCTATTTCTAGACCTTGGACAAAATGAAACTGAAGCAGTTGACAGCTACATATTAAATGACAACTTCGCACAATAATTTATTAGTTAATTTTGCCAGCTTGGTGTTGACTGTCCTTGTACCTTAGGGCTATTTGTGTTTTTCTGTTATCTGCATTTTCCATTTAATTGTTATAAACATGCTAATAGTGTTCTATACATTGCTCTAGTCATATAAAATTTAGACTTTGTTTTCATGAAGCTGTTAATTCTTTCTCTATCCAGGTTTTTAGTGGGCCTGCAGGAAAGCATGGTCCTTGGTTTGATTTATTTTGAAGCATGATTCCTGAGGGCTGGATTCAGTAATACAATGCATTTGTCTTAAGCACTGCAAAGGCTCATGGCAAACCCCTGAAAATCAATTTTTTGAGAGACAGCAGTTGAGAAGCTGTATGTAGGTTTTAGCCATCCAGAACAGGGAGGATTTTTTTAGAATTGTCTCTAAATTATAGATTATAGATTTGTTCATTTCAATAGGATGATACCAAGTGTTTAAAGCCCTAAATGTAGACTCTGTATGTAGAAAAAAGTGGAAGATGTTTATGGGACCAAGTAAGAATATATTCCTGAATTAAAAATAAAATCCCATCAAAGCAGATTGATTAGAATTTAAGATCTCTCCAATAGAGCTGGAAATAAAACCAGAACTAGAACGTGGTGTTAACTAGAAATGGTTTAATGCTGTGATTCTGTGCTGACTAAATGTAAAATACGAGTGGCACTGCTGCCAAAAAGTGGGAGAGAAAAGAAGAATTGGTTTGTATGGCATTGCCGGCCATTGAGGTGAACTGCTTGCTGGGATAGCTCAGGGGAGGCTCTGCCAGCCAATCCGGTGGCAGCTTTGTGTCTGCCCACCAGTCAGAACGCCTCTCTGCGAGGTCCGCGTTGGCCATTGGCCAGCGTGGAGGAAGGTGGGACTTGGCGGGTGCTGGTGGCGGTGCCGTGGCGGCGCCATGGTGGGCGCACAGTGCCCAGCACAGTGAGCCCCATCTCACTGGGTTTAGTCACATCAGAGAGGTTTATAAAGTTGCTCAGGTGTGAAATCATTTCCAGACTTGCGACACAAGTTTAGGAATGAATACGAGGCTTGGGGTCCTTGGAGTTGTTCAGCCCTATGGTTAGCCAGAGAAGTTGGTGTCCTGTGAGACTGGCTGATTCCATGTTTGAGTGAGGCCTAGCTGTAATCATTATGAAAAGTAAACAGAGAAAGTGTTACGGATAATATTATGCAAAACACAATGAAGGAACTGAACTATGTTTCTGATTTGCAATACGACAGGGAATATATCAAAGGATCATCTTTTTGCTTCTTTGGAACAAAGTCTGGGTGTTCAGCATGTGTATTGTTTATATTCTAAATAAGTCCTTAAAATGTTAACACTGAAGTCGATTTGTTTGAACAGAATAGAGATATGTTCAGTTCATTGGAAGACTTCACAATATTCAGTGATAACAAAGCTGAAAAATAATTTAAGTAGACTTATTAAACATGAGAGAACTAATCCATGTTTCAAAATATATTTGCATGGGTTTGAGGGAACTTTTATGATTGAAAGAAGGTGAAAAAGAGGCTTAAAAGAATAATATGGCAGTGAGACTTCAGAAAGACAATAGGAATTTAATTCTATAAATCCCGTAGGAGTTACAGGGCAGGACTTCAGCTGATGAAAAGTTTTTCTTGCCCCATTGAAGTAATTCTCTTGTATTTACAGTGGAAGTCTGAAGATTTGTATTTTCAAATTGCATTCCTTTACCAAAAATCCTCTCTGACTGTCAGCGTGTGCTCAGGGGCGCACAGAAACGCTGGTTTTATTGCGGTGCTGCCGCTGGGGAGCCCTGGGCTGCAGCCGGCGCTGTGCGGAGCCAGCGCTGGGGAGGCGGTGAGCTGGTGGACCACAGAGCCATTTTAAGGCAAAGAAGACTTAGATTATTCAGAAGAAATGGTGCAACACTTTCAGTTCATGAATTTACGTGCAAGAAAACATCCTTCCCTATTTTTACCCCCTGCTGAGCTCATCAGCCCCAGCACAGCAAGTCTGTGGCTGGACATGCAGGGACATTGGCTGGGCACATCTAGAAAGCCCCTTGCTGCCCCACAGGTGTAACAAGAATATGCTGGGCTTCCTACAGGTGTGGGTGTGTGCTTGATTAAGGCCTCAAAAAGCCTGTGATAACCCTTCAGTTGTTGATGAGTTAGTGCTGTGTGGCCTGTGCTTTGAAATGGATCTCTGTGGCTGTCTCTGTTTATTCTGCGAACCTGCTGACTAATATGAAACATACATATATGAAACAAATGAGCATATCTAAGATCAAAAGTAAACCAAATTCACGTATAGACTTCCTTGCTACAGGGACTTTGTACCTAAGGTGAGACAACTCTTTCACTTCTGTGTTACTTTTTAAAGTGAGAGGGATACCATGTAAAAGTTGACATTTAGCAGCATATTATTGGGTTAATTATTAGTGAGTTTGCTCCCCGTTGTCTTAATAGTTCTGGGGTGCTAACTGCTAGCAATTTCTCCTTTTTTAGTAGTGGTCACTGTACTTTTAATGTCATAAAAATCTGTGAGTTGTAGCATTACATGGGATTATATATAAGTACTAAAACCTGACATTTTTGTTTGGCTAAAAAGTAGCTAAATGTGAAACTCATCAATATATATTACCCTAGTTGTGCCTATAGTGTGTGGAATCAAAAATTTATATGATTAATTTATTCTTTCTGTTTGTGCAGTATCAATAATTAGATTGTGGTTTCTTAACAGTATTCATGTTTATTTGCCAAAATGTCCTCAGCTTTTATCTCAGAGAGGACCACAAATTTTTAAAAAATAGGCTCTGCTACTTATTTGTGCCTGTTCACATTAGCAAAACAGTAAAGATTTACTTTATTCATTGGATAAGTTTGCAAGTGTTTCTAGAAGAGGTTCGTGTACGAATTTACTGTTCTATTTCTATGAATTCTCATAAATACAATTTTGTAATTTGTTTTCTGTTTGTACCAACAAAACTGAAGTACCTGAATATTCTAAAATGAAAATGCTGAGGAATCTGGAGAAAATCAAATAGGTGATTTAGAATCTAAAATAAAGAACTTGTACTTTTTTGTGCAATTCAATAAAAAAGAGCAATAAACATAATACTGGAATAATACTGAAGACCAAACATCTATTTAGTCATCTCCTAATTAATATTAAAAGTGAAAAAATTCTGGAGACATAATACAGAAACTGTGAATTGAAAAAAGGAGGAGTTACTTTAACCATTACAAATTTGACAGAGTATTGAATGCATTTTATAGATTGATTATAAATTCTCTGTTGAGTACAAGGGTGATTCTACTGCTGTCTCTCCCTTGTCTAGTGACTTTCCTTCTCTTTACGAGAGGATATTATTTTCTTGTGTAATTTACCACTTGGTCATTGACACAACCCAGATAACCTGGACAACTTCACGGTATGGTACCAGTAACAACATATTTAACAGTTGCAGAAGTAGAATGAATTGTCTGGTGGGTTTTTTTGTGTTGTGTTTT
>VWYH01009166.1:3506-27929 GCA_013399365.1 Pampusana beccarii
CCGCCGCCACCTGCGCCCGGGGCGCGCCGAGGCGGCGGCGCGGCGGCGGCTGCTGCGGTTGATCGCGGTGCTGGTGGCCGCGTTCGCCGGCTGCTGGCTGCCCTTCCACCTGCTCAAGAGCCTCTTCGCGCTGGCGGCCGCCGGGCTGCTGGAGCTGCCCTGCGCGCTGCTGGGGCTCATCGCCCGCCTGCACCCCTACGCCACCTGCCTGGCCTACCTCAACAGCTGCCTCAACCCGCTGCTTTACGCCTTCCTCGACGGCCGCTTCCGCGCCCGCTGCCGCCTGCTACTGGCTCCGCGCCGCCCGCCCGCCGCCGCCGCCGCCTCCACGCTCAGCGGCCCCACGCAGCGCTCCGAGCTGGGCTCGGCCGGCACCAAGCTGTAGCCCCACAGCGCCCCAATAAACGCCCTTTCACCGCCGGAGCCCGCTGCCTTCTTCCTCCGGCTCCGCTCGGCGCAGCAGGGGAGGGCGGAGACCGGGGGGCTCGGGGCCCCGCACCCGCCGTCCCGGGTCACCTGGCGCTGCTCCCCGCGGGGCTCTGGCCGGGGCCGCCGGTTTGCCAGCCCGGGGCAGCCCCTGTGCCGCCGACCCCGATCCAGTCCCGCCTTTCCCGCCGCCTGGAGACGTGTCTCCCCTCCGCCGGCAGCTCCTTGCGGCAAGGGGGCTCTGGCACGGTCGCTGTCACTTTTCTAAGCCACCGGTCTCACGGGGGTCCAGGCAGCATCCTCTCGGCCCTGGTCGCGTTCGGGGCCCGTCCAACCTGTGCACGGCTGTGTCTGGAGGCTGCTCAGCTCCTTCCCTGGCAGACAGAAGCTTCTTGAGGGCTGTCCAAGACAGCCAGGTAAGGACATGGAGGTGCTGCCGTCCTCTGGGCATGGGTGTCCCATAGGGGCCCTTCAGTCTGCTGGACCCGGCATGGCAGGAGCTGGGTGTGTTTTGCTTGAGCTCAGGTGAGCCAGCCTTTCCTCAGGCACAACCTGGTGCTGGAGATGTCCTCTAGGAAAACCCTTCCCCTATCCAAGAGGTGACACCTGGGTATGTGCCCACTGAGCTGACACCAGACAGGCAGCACAGGGCCTTCGGAGCGTTGCAATGGATAGAAAAGTTACCTATCCTGCTCTGCTGTGGGCACGAGCCTGTCCTACTTCGGGCTGAGATGGTTATCTCGTTTCTGAAATGCCATGGACACATTACCCCTTTCCAACTGGCAGCGGGCCACCCATTCATGGAGTCTAACGACCATCTTGGGGGGCTGAGCTTCTCAGAGGGTGCAGCTGCTGAAGCTGCCGCTGCAGGAGCTGGGACAGGGCCAGACAAGCCTTGTGGTGGGGATGCTGCCCGACCAGGGAGGTTGCACTGGAGAAAGCTGAGTCTGAGCTGACCGGATGCCCCACTTGGCAATGCTGCACGTGTGGGTGGATGTGCTTTCTTCCTCCCCTGGCTCTGCAAATCCTGCTGGGTTTTTGCTATCTTGTCTTGGCACCCTCACATACCCCTGCAGGCACAGCCTGCCGAGCCCAGACTGAATCGAGACCTGTGCAGTGGCACAGAGTGACAAGCTGTCCCCCTCGGCACTGTGTACGCAGGGGGACAGAGGAGCATCGGGCAGCACAGATGTAGGTAGGAGGTCCTCATGCCCACTGGTCGTGGGATGTCTGGACAGGACATCAGGGCAGCGTAACACAGGCTGTACGCACCAACTGCCTGGTGAGGAGTCCCTGCTGCTGCACTCCTGGGGCATCCCTGGGGAAAGCTATCACCTCTCCATGCCCATGCCAGCGCACCAGCACCAAGCTGGGACAAGCTCACCGTCTGCAGCCTCCTGTTGCTCACTCCCCTTCAGCTCAGCTGGACAGCTCTACCTAACCAATGGCACATTAAAAAACCCCAAATCCTGCCCATCCCTCCTTCCAGGCAGTGCCTGCCTCTGCCCAAGCCTTGCTTCTGTAGGGCTGGGGACTTTTCTTTCCCTGTGAAATGCTAGAACACTTGGGACACTGGCCAGGGCAGCTGTTGACACAGCTCCAGGTTGCTCAAGGGAAGCTCCAGGAAGGAGATGAGCTGATGGTGGGGGCAAAGGGGATGTGAGAAACCTCCTGTGGTCACTCAGGTGCTGCACAGGGCGGAAGAGGATTAAAAAAAAGTAATCAACCAAGCCTTCTCCAGCCACCCCCAGTGGCTTCTGCCAGACAGGCAGAGCTGGGTGGGCTCAAGAGGGGCAGAGGCAAGAGAAGGGAAACAAGGGCACGTGGAAACCCCAGTGGCCCAGAGCCAGCACCTGCGCCCTGGAACCCATGGTGCTGCACTCAGGGCAAAGCAGCATCAGCATCACCGCTGTGCCCTGGCGGTTCCTCGCTCCCAGGCTGGAGCAGCTGGGCTGGGCAGGGGATACCCAGCTGTCTGTGGGGCCCAGGACAAGGAGCTGCCGGCAGCTCCCAGGGCTCTGACAAGGGCTGCACTGTGGGCTCAGCCCCAGGCGCTGCCGCACCTTGGCCCAGGGCTGGCTCCAGCGCTCAGTGCCTGCCTTCACGCCTCCGGGGAGATGGCAGCTGACCCTTTCAGGGCAAGGGGAGATGCTTCCAGGCAGCTGCAGCAGGAGCTGGTGGCTGGCAGGAAAACGAAGACTTTATCCCCTTGTCTTCCAAAGAAACGCAGCGGAGCCAACAAAGGCAGGGTGGGGGTGCGCTGGCAGGGCCCGGGATGCCTCTCCCGCTGGGGGATGTTTCCCTGGAGATAGAGCAGCACAGGGGCTGGTGCTTCCACACATGTCCTGTGTTCCCAGGCGCTGGCAGCTCCTGCACAGACAAAGAGGCACTTGATGAGCCAGTGGCAGTGCCCTTGCTCAAGAGGTCCTGCCATGCAGCCCACGCCTGGCTGCTGAGCTGGCAGCTTCACCTCAGCCTGGCCAAATGTGGCCCAAGGGAGGCAGAAGGTGACTGGCCCTGGTGCCAGAGTCACATTGGGCAAGGAGGGCACAAGACCACCAAACCTGCAGCACCACAGCTGCCTGTGCCTTCCTTGTTGAACAAAACCAAAGGCACGTACTCTGAGCTCAGGCAGGGCCGCAGGCAGCAGGAGCCGGTGTGGTGGCACTGGCCTCAGCCTGTCTCTTCAGCAGCTGTTTGCAGAGCCCACCCCGTCACCTGCGCACGCAGCACAGCCTCACGTGGGCAGCAGCCCCAGGCAGGGCAGCCCTGCCCACAGCAGCACAGCATCATCGCTGCTTGCTGCGGGCAGCCACAGCTTCTTAGAAGGAAGAGACAGGGAAAACAGGGGTTGTGGGCTCGGTGCACTGTGCAAACACCCTGGACTGGTACCCACCCTCCCTTCTTCCAGGCTGAGCCAAGGTTTCTGGGTTTTTTTCATTCCAGCTGCCCATGACACTGGGAGTCAGTCTCCTCCATCCCAATGAGTGATGGGCTCTGCAGCACTGTGCTCCAACATGTCCCTCACTGCTCAGATACTTTGCTCAGTGTGTTCAAGTAACAGCAGCAGCCCTAGAAGGGCTTTAGCATCCCCATCCCAACCCCTGCTCTCTTCAGAGTGGCAGCCCAGGGAGAAGAGGGAGCATTTGAGGGCTGGAGTGGCCCAAAGCGCCTGCTTTCCACACACACTGACACCACAGGACATGCAGCTTGGGCTCCCAGAGGTCTCCACGAACCTGGTCTCCCATTCCACTATGTCACAGGTGCCGAGTCCTCCAAGCCACCCAAGGGGTGCTGAAGAGTTTTCTTGGAGCCTTCCCTCCAGTGCAGGCCCAGAGGGGGGTCTCCTGAGCTCCCGCTGCTGCAGCTCTGCTGATGAGAAAGGGCATAGCAAGATCATCCGAGAGTCACCTGTCTGGTCTCACCGCACTCCATGTGCACCGGTCACGTTCGGTCGTGTCTGTCCAGGACTCCGAGTCCACAAACAATCAGATGCTGCTAAGAGGGATTTCGAGATAACTGGTACTCTCCTGAGGAGAAGAAGATACACTGGGGCCTGGAGACCAGAAAGACTCGATAGGCAGAGAAGTTCGCTATGCCTTTTGGGTAAGGCAGCAACAGAACAGACTGCGTGTGCCCCACTGCAGGAGAAAGAACAGCCCTGTAAGGCAGCTGGAAGCAAGCAGCACCCCAAAGCCCAGCCAGTCCTTGCTGTAAGCTGCAGGAATGACTCTCAAAACAGAGGCAACCTGCATCCTGTTGTCATAAAATCGAACGAGCATTTCCGGCAGCGGCCTGGGCGCCGGGGCAGGGCCGGCACTGAGCGAGGGAAGCAGCGAGGACAACCACGGTCCTGCTGACAGGAGCTCCCGAGGCTGCGCGCTACAGCGGGAGAGAGGCTGAGGCAAAGCTGGCCTGGAACAATAATCACAAGATCCAAAAGTTCACGTTAAAAAAGTCGTTTTCCCGTCTTATTGTTAAATACATAAATTAGCAACCTCACCAATAAAATGATGTATGCTACAAAGCATCCAAGTGCCAATTGCGGGAGGAATTTCAAAACAGATGGCTAACGATGGGTGTAAAGGAGGGACTTAAGGCGGTCTGCAGAGGGGAAGTCGTAAAAACGCAGCTCTTGTGCTTTTATTTCTGCCGTAAGAAACGGCTGGAAGCGGAGGGGAAGACTGAGGAACCAAGCAGAGCCGCGGCTCCAACAGCCGAGCGGCAGGGAGCTCTCGCAGCCCAGGCTGCAGCAGGGGAGACGTTTTCTGTGCAGCAGCTGCGGAGCCGCCCAGCGGATCACGCTCACCGCAGCGGAGCGGTGCAGAAAAGGGGCAACTCCACCCCCGAAGATTTTAACAGTGCAGCTGGAAAAGGCCCTGAACAACGTGATAGAGGTTTTGAGTGCACCTTGCTTGGAGCAGGGTATTTAGACGACCTCCGGCGGTCATTTCGCTCCTTTATTTTTTAAAGGCATTACTAAAAACTGATGTTACACATAGTTAACACGATTACAAAAAAAAAATCAAATCGAAGCAGCTGCAGAGAAGGACTACCAGAAAGGTTTTGAGAATTAAAAACATGTTTTATTTGCACTTAAAGTTCTTGTCTTGCTTTTCCTAGCAAAATGGAAGTTTAGAGAGGACACAATTGTACTGATGAAAGTAACTCCAGGGAAGAAATGTGACTCAAACAAAAATACTTGGTGCAAGATAAAAAAGAAAATGAAAAGCCATTTAAAAAAAAAAAAAAGGTTAAAACTGGAAATGAGGCATTTCCAGAGAAGAGAGGAAAAAAACAAACAGAGTAACACCTTCCTAACAGCAGAGCAGGAGTAGGAGATCAAACTGTGTCAGGAAGCTCAAGAAATGTGTAAGAGCTGTTTGTCTCACACTGGTACACTCCAGCTGTTATGAATAAAAGCCTGCAAGCAGCAGCATCTCTGACCTGTATGTTAATGAAATCTGGTTCGTTACAATTTCTGCTGGCCACCTGGAAAGACAAAGATTTCTTCTTTCACCTTGTGCTGGTCTGACTGAAAATGGGTTAATTTTCTTCACGCAGTTAGAAACCTTTCTTTCCCGTAACTAGCACGCTCATTATTTGGACTTAGTCTGAGAACAAGAGATACCAGCCCAGCACAGAGTTAATGTTTTAATGGCTCTGGTCTGAGAGCCAAGGCCACTCTGAGCTCTGCCCACAGGTGTGAGGTATGGAGGAAAGGGATGGACGGACAGAGCTGGACTGACACCCACACTGACCCAGGAGAGTGTCCCAGCCCATCAGCATCACGCTCCAGATTTAAGAGTTGGGCTCTTCCACTTTTCTCTTGCTCGCTCTTGCTATCAAGCTGGGGGAGTTTTGGTGTGGGACGTTTAGCTCGGTCTTTTGCCATCCTGCAGAGGCCTCCGGGCTTTTCTGCCTTTTTCCTCTCTTCTCTCTGGGACCGGCTGTTGGAACCAGGTGCTGTTTCCTGGGACTGGCTGCTCAGTTGTGGACAGAGTTCGTGAGGAATTGCCTTGAGTATCTTTTATTTCTATTTTATATATATATTTACTAGCAGTGTATTAGTATTTTGTTATTTTATTAAACTGCGTTTATCTCAACCCAAGTTTCTCCCTTCCCTTTCCGTTTTTTCCCCTGTTGGGGGTGTGGGAGGGGGTGAGCGAGCAGCTGTTGTGGTTGTATGGCCAGCTCGGGTTAAACCATGACACACCTTAACACAAAACTCAGCTTCTACAGAGGGATCATTTTCACCTGAAGCACCAATTAACAAAACCTCCAACACACGTAAGCAAGTGTAGAAGCCCGGTGGAGCTTGCTCCTATGCTTGAGGAACGCTGCCCCCCTGTCCAGGAGGGTGTCTGGGGGATGCTCCTTTACCTGCATTTATACCAGGATGTCTGGGCCCAGAGGCTGAAGGAAAGGAGTAATTCTCACTGTGTGCTGTTACAAAGACCTGGAATTCAGGTAATAAGCAAAAATTCTCCCTCTCTCCTGTGGTATGTAGAACTTGGGAGATCTCCAGAACTATAAACCATCAGCGCTCAAGATTTTCTGTGCAATAGACGTTTAATTTGGATTTTTTTTTTTTTTCGCAAAACATCTATTACACATTCAGCTGTCAAAGAACCCAAATGGTCCATTCCGTCTGATGTTCCCGAAGGTCACCTCTTGGTCACGCTGTGTTTCTTCATACTGTAGGGAATTTCAGTTTTCTGAGCACTGAGTTCGTGGACACATTGTGCTGGAAGACCTGAGAAGCTGGCCAGTGAACTCAAACTGAGTCACCTTGGCCACAATGATCTGC
Organism: Pampusana beccarii; assembly: GCA_013399365.1. Classification (NCBI taxonomy): domain Eukaryota; kingdom Metazoa; phylum Chordata; class Aves; order Columbiformes; family Columbidae; genus Pampusana; species Pampusana beccarii. Next base: position 10,243 of record VWYH01009166.1, read on the forward strand.
CAGGAGTTGTAGTGCAGCCTCCAGCTGGGAGGACGAGGGGCAGGCCCGGTCCCTGCTGCTGACCCAGGGCCGGATGCGATTGGCGACGCAGGGCTCCACGGGCTCCAAATTCCGGCACTCTAATAAAATTACCCGGAAGAGCAAGCTGATCAACGCAACACCAGCCTGAGGGAGTGACAACAGAACAGAGGGTCACTTTATTTTCAGCTGGTCGAGGAGTTAGTTCTTCTGCCCTTGCAACTACGTCTCAAAGAAACAGCAGCAAAAGTGTGCAATAAGGTGACTGCTAAAAAATAATGTGAACTGCAGCTTTCTCCCTCTGATGATCACAACGCACTGTGAGCAGCCGAGGAGGATGTCCTCTTCTGAAAGGATTCTCAGCTTCTGACCGTCAGCATGGTGACAATTCCATCTGCTTACAGACTTCGTATTTGGGAACCTCACTGCACCGGCAATTGCCAATCCCCTGCCCCCAGCCCCCTCAGAAACACAATTTTGTCCCCTCTACTCACGGTCACACAAGGACTGTATTTTGATCTCTGTGTAGCTCAGTTTTTTGACTTGGCCTTCTCTAGCCCAAGTATCTTCAGTATCTTTGAGGTCTAAGTCCTGACCTCGTCTTCCATAACTCAAGGCTTATTTTTAAGTTGCTGCTGGGTTCTTACTTGAGACAACCTGCTATGGCAGGATGTTCTGGTCTTCCAGGTTTAGCATATGAATATATCCCAGATGCAAAAAGGGTACTCACACTTTTACCTCACTAAAAACACACAGCAACCCTCCCATCATATCAGGCACATTCCTTTTTCTTTTAAAAATAAATATTTATAAAGAAAAGGAAGTGATTCAAAGAATTACAATGTTAAAAATTTTCCTGCCAACAGCACAAACGTCTTCTTCATGTAAAGTCACAAGAACAAGTTGTACACCAACACAATATAAGTACTGCCTAAAAACCCTCTCTCCTCATCCGCTGCCATAGTCCTCCACTGCACGAATCCACAGCTCTCATTGCAGCAACGAGCTCCTCCGCGCTTCTCTAGGGCTTGTACTGGGGCTGCTCAATCTCCTTTTGTGATCAAATCCTCGATATATGCATCCAGTTCATCATCTGTGTTAATATCAATGTCCTGAAAACAAAGGCGCAAGAAATACCAGTGAAAAGGGAATCTTGAAAAACAGTGTAAGAACAACACTACAGAGCAGCACGGTGTCCTGTAACACGGTCCTGCTCAGCCTTCACTCGCCAGCTGCTGACAGCTGCTGTGAAAGCACCACCAGCTTTCCATGTCAGAGCCTGACGGACAACACCTGGAAACCAGTCAGCACTTGCTGCTCAAACAATGCACTCAAGCTATAGGTTTACTGTGCTGTTCAGGGTCCAGTTAGTGGGGTTTTTTTTTAGCTTTAACACATATTTTCCTAATAGGGAGCAACTGCTTCCACCTGCTTTCAGTAGTTTTTCCACTGGGTGGTCTTAATTTTATTTAAGGTAGCTTTTTATTTAAAGTTTATTTATTTAAAGCTTTTATTTAAATATATATTTGCTATTTTAATTTAATATTTAATAGTATAATAAATAGATTTCACCATCTATTTTACATTAAGTATTATTTGTTTAAAGATTTGCACTTCTCTGTGTAGGGTTCAGAATCTAGCACCACCTTTCTGCTCAAGAATGGCACAGAAATTCCCTGCAGAACACTGCCTACGCCCAGGGAAATTCTCCTGCAGCCCCATGTTTCGTAACAGAAAGCATAAAACAAACAGAAGCTGTGCACTATGAACACGCCATGAAAAACCCATCTGTGACAATTAACGCTCATCAGGACCCCCAAGGCCTGGATCCCGAAAGGTGGGCAGTCGTGCACTCAGCTGCTTCGCATGGTCTAAGCCCAAGTTACGCCCAACCGAGGAAGAGCTGAAGCCCAGTGAAATGTTGGACTAAAATATCTGAAGCGCCTGGAATGGCCTGTGTCTGGGGAAGGTCACTACTCATGGGGCAGCTCTGGTTTCACACCCCTTCCTCACCCACCTCCTGTACTTTCTGCAGAAGGGCCACGATGTTAGTCCTCAGCTTCTGCAGTTTCTCCTCTGTTTCCTTCAGCTTCCTCTCTGAGTTGCGGAGGTTTTCTTCACACGCTTTGGCCCGGGCATCGGCACGTGTCTGATATGAATTGCACAGGTTCTGCAGACCTACCTCATACTGTTTGAAATATTCTTTCTGTAGAAGATAAGACACAACAGATGCCATGTTAAGAAGAATCACTGAGTGTCAAGAAAACTCCAGCACTTGCAGCTTGTAGAACAGTCCAGCAACCGGCAGCCTGCGACTGAACACCACCAGCCTCACACCGCGCCCCTGCCTGCAGTCCTTACCACGCTCACGTTTACATTTCTGATTTGCCTACTGCAGGCAGCACAAAAAAATCACACGGGTTTTCACATTCCTCAAAGACCAGAACCACAACAAAAGCTGCCTGAATTCACATTGAAGATGCAGCATGTTTTAAAAAGCCTAAAACCACAGATATGCTGTAGAAAGATCTGACAGTTTCTGTACGCAGTGAGTTTCCTTAGCACAGACCACCCAGACAGCACAGCTTATTCCTGTGAGGCAGGAACATTTACATTTGCAGGAACTCCAGACAAGACCAACGCGTCCTGCAGAAGCAGCAGGACAAGTAACTCAAGCAGACGCCTGAATTAACAGAGAGAAAAGAATAAGAGACAAGAAAGACTGCAACTATATACACTGTGAGTGAGGGAATTGGGCCTCTTGGGCCTCCAAATAAGCAGTGGCTTTTGTCATTTTGTCACCTGTAGGTGGCTTTTGTCACCTACAGGTGCCTCCTGAAAAGGTCTCACTTGGTGGTGTGTCAAAGAAGAGAGAAGTCAGAGAAGCCAGTTCAATTTCTCCACATTTCAGCCTGCGCTGGACCTTCCCGTACCAGCACACAGCAAATGGTGCTGGCTCAGCCCCAGCTGTTTCGTGCTCAAATAAAAAGAGGCTCCAGCAAACGCACAGCCGACTCACCGGCCGTCAGCCTGCCTGCCTGGAGAAGTGCGAGCGGGGTTGGCTTCTGTGTTCTCTCCCATTTTTAAGATTGCTTCCACAAAAGTTAGATTAATAAGGCCGGGGGCAAAATGAATAGGTATGCCTACATCCTATTTCTACAAACCTCTAACCTGGCCTCTCTTATTTAAAAGCATAACAGCAAGGGACAGGACATTAGGATAGTAGGCAGCCAACAGCTTTCCCACACAGATGTATGGTAATGCAGAAGCCCTAAGGCATGTTCCAGAGGCTCTCATTCTTTTTCTCAGCTACATTAGTCTGCTAAGGATCCAAATAATCTTTTGAAGAGCGCAATCTTGCCTCAACAAGATGCACACTTGCCATAAGAATGGAACGTGTGTGGGGAAAAAAACCAAACTTACTTTTCTAGAAATACTGAACTCACCAAGGGAAACGCCAACAACCCTTCCGAGCTCATGGAACTCAGCTCACTCTTGGAGACAGGAAAATTCGGAGGTAAGAAGTACCGCAAACAATTTCTACGCAGCAAAGAAAAACACAAAGCCAGAATTGGGAGCTTAAAAGACCGAAGCAATCAGACTGCAGCAGCTCACAAGAACTGCAGTGAACCCACCGAAGGATCTGGACTAGCAAGTCTACTGTTTCTTGGCTGCTGCTGGGGCCAGTGGTGTCTGGCTCAATTCTGACACAGTCTGAGGTAGAAGGTTCAGCCATAACCACCTCCTCTTCCTGCTGCGTATCTGGAGCCTGGTACTCAGGAGAGGGAGGCTTCATCAACCTCACATCCTCACTGCCCTTCTCTACCCTGAAAGAAAATATTAAGGGACAGTCAGATATCTTTTTCTACATTGGCCATACCTGAAACACTGTTAACAGCTTCATCAGAACCTGTACCCAGCTGTCACTCTGAGACCTCCAGATTATACAATAGCTGCCTCCACAGGAACATCACCTCAAAGCGACGGGCAGACTGTCTCGAGTCTGTCATGCTCATTCCTTACGAAGCAGCTGGACAATCCTGAGCACACACACTCCCCCTGACATGATAGTATGGTATTTGTCTCCAGCATCTATGGAAGTAAAATGCGTCTTCCTCCTGAAAGCAAAACAAGCCTCCAAAACACAGTAGCTAGAGATAGTTACCAGCGATCCCTTGGTGTGGTGTCTGTAGGAACATAATCAAACTTCACCTTCCAGCGCACTGCATGCTTGCCCATTTCCACAGCTGTGACACGGCCTGTGAACCACTCCTTGTTCACACGCACTTCCACATGCAGCCCTTTATCTGCAAGGACGAGGACAGTAACGATGTTTGCTGGAGAGCACATTCTACATGAGCTATAGAGAAGACCACCACCCTCAGCAGGGAGCAAACGTAAACCTGTGACAATTCCTTCAAATGGTACGTAAACCATAAAAACGCTCCTGTCACACAGTTCAACTCCTACTTACAAACGTTAAGATGCAAGGAATTGTATGGCATTTTCAGACAGGTTCTTCCTTCACTCCTGTCTGACATGGGCTTTCCAGACTCATGTTGGCTCCTAGGACAATTTGTTACATGTTCCTAGTGGGACACTTTCCAGACAGCTCCTTGGGAAGAAGCTGAAGAAATACCCTGCTCTGGTAGAAGGTGCAACCCCATCCTGGATATCATCTTTCCCTGGGGTCTCTCGGGCCCTCTCCTCTCGCATCAGCACAGCAGGTCTAGATACAGTCCTCAGCATTTCCCAGCTAACGTAGCTCCATGTTCCATTCGGTCAGGACGGGGGAGCACATCAGTCTACACCATGTGGCCAAGCGCCATACCCATGAACGTGACGCAGCTCTCAGATTACGGATCTTCCCACACTACAGTTACCTCTTGTCTAATCAAAGGGTTCCGGGCCAAAATGTTTCATGAGAGTTAGAGTCACCTCAGGGTTTGGAACCCAAATTTACACTAATTCTTATTTTAAAAAGCTCATTAATGAAACCACCCATCTAACCAGTGAGTCTAGTTTTGCCACAGTTCTTTTCCACTGTGTTCAGATACCGGCATTAGTTCAAGGGTTCATTTCTCACCTTTCTGAGCTTTCTTCAGTTCTGCCAGCTCTTCTTCTCCAGCACTGTCTGTGAGCTGTGAGCAGAGAGTGCTCAGATTAGCTGCCTTCCAACAAGATTATAAACACTTGACAAACACCTTCTGCTGGGGAAATCAATGCACTCTCACCTCTACCACCACCTCACTGGAATCCTTCTTTTCGTTTTTCACTGCCAGAAATTTGCCCCGTTTTGTCTTTTCCTTCTTGTGCTCCCCCTCCTCCTCAGACCCATCCTCTGTGCTGTTCGAGGTCCTCTTCCGAGTGGTGGAGGCCTGTAGGAAGCAAACAAGCTCTAGCTATTAATTCCAACATGCTACCAACCAAAACCTTCTTTCAGCCAAGTTAAAACAAAAATGCTCAGCATCCAGTATTTAATTTGATAGTTAATTAGCTTTCCAGAAGGTTTTAGCAGGTGCTACATGATCATGCAAATGTTCACTCTGCCACTCCACATTCTTTTTTTTTTTCTGGGGAAACAGTCTGGTCTGACAGGAAAGAGATGAAACAAGTCTTCACGAGGGCTGTAGAACAGCTCCCTAACTCAAGAGTAAAGTAAAAGTTACATTGTCCTGCACAGGGACCACAAAGCAAACCCCATGAGACAGAGCAGGACAGGCCACGTAGAGCAGTAGAGAAAGAGCTGACAGTTTTCATCCCATCGAGTCTCACCTGCGAGCTTTTGACAGTTGCAGATTTCTTTAGTGCTGGCACTTTGACAGCTTTTGGACTGGGTGCCTCACGCGAGCTTTTGGGGTTCTGCAGGGCAGCAGAGGGTGGTTTTGCACTTGGTTTGGCAGGAGTTTTTGAAGTGCTGTTAGACTTTCCAGCAGTCGTAGTGTGCTGGGGTGTCCTGGAAGTGCTGGGCTCCTCCTGGGAGAGAGTGCTGGCCAGTTTGGAAGTGCTGTTATTTGGCAAAGCTGAAGATGACTTTGCAGACTGACTGAAGGACTTGGGTAGAGGCGCAGGTGGTGCTGGTGGTCTGCTGGGAGCGTTCTTGATGACATCAGGTAAAGGAGGAGATCGTGGGCGCTGAGGTCGGGTCTGTGACTGGGTGTTCTGAGAAAAATGAGGGTACAGAGAGAGAGAGAAAGGATGGAAGTGTCAGGCATTGCTTTCAGAGCAGCTAAGGACAGCACACTGCGGTATCCCAATTACCTCCCCTGCAGGCCGCGTGGTCACTTCCAGAGGAAGTTTCTTTAAGTCAGCTTGAGATCGAATTGGAGTGGTTTTCTATTAAAAGAAAAATTTTTAAAAAATCAGAAAGGCCATCTTTAAAAGCAGTCAGGGCCTGCCTGAACCCAGCCCAGTAAACAGTTTTCCAGTTTAAAATCAACAATTATAAGCAGGCGTGTTCTGCATCCTTCAAGAGACATCCCTTCATCTGAACACCAGCAATCACTCTTATTTTCCTAGCAGAAAATGAAATGCAAGCTGAAATGCTTGTTTTCTGCTATTGAAGCAACCCCTATCCCACGAGGGAGCACAGGTGGCATTACCGGCTGAGACAGACATGACTTGGCGTCAGCCATTTGCACCAGGAGGGCTCTGAAACCTGCTGTGCTTAGCTGGACACCTCCAGATTCACCTGCAGAGCTTCCAGCTTTTCCTGCTGCTGGCGGATTTTCTCTGTGAGTTGTTTCTGCTTTTCCTCCTGTGATTTCAGGTCTTTCTTCAGAGTTCCCAATGGTACCTTCTGCTTCTGCTCTGCAGCTTCACATCTAGTACGAAGGGAATGCAAGACAACCTCAGGAACAATAGCAGAACCTGCACTGTCTCACATGCAGCACTGTCCCCATAACCCATCCCAAATGCAGTGGTAAACCCATTTTGTTTTCCACAGTAGCCACAGTCTCAAAACCACTGGTTTTCTTCTTGGGAAACATATAAACAACTTGAGGATCAAGACCACAGTTGTTAAAAAACCAATGCCCAGGAGCTAAACAAAGCTTAGGAACAGCTGCAACTGGTTTTCTATACTGTTTCTGTACTCTGGACTTTTACAGAAATTTTTCTTCCTATTAACTTATGTCTTCATATCAATTCCTCTTGTTACAGACTTCAGTTTAGAAAGGAAAGCTTATTACCAGTAGCCTGTGATTAAGACAAGTGTGATTCACACGAGCCTTCCAACAGCAGACGCACTTCACCTTGCTGCCCAATGCCACTGAGTTTTCACATGCAATATCCCTCAACTATTTGCTTTTTCCATCCTATTCAGCTTGTGGCCTACAAAACAGTGGTGAGTATCCTGCTCCCTCAGGTCCTCTCAGATGCAGAATCCTGGAAGAGTCTTCGAGAGAAGAGGAAAACATAGGTAGGAAATACAGGAAAGTGGACTGGCATCACCTTCAAAGTGAGTTGAGTTGTAGCTGGCCATCGGGAGCATTGCCAGAGGAAGGAGAGGGAACCGAGGGGTTCCCAGGTGCATCTCCTGTCGCAGAACTGAGTCCCGGACACACACACCCGGATCAGCCCCTTCAGGGCAAAGCCAAGCAGGGGTGACGTGAGACAGGAATCAGCAGTACCAAGACAACTCTTGCACAAGGCAAGAGAGCCAGTGGAGTCCTACACTGCCTTGGAGCCAACCCGCTAAAAACTTCCCCAAGCGTGTCTTACAGATAAATGGAGGACCCTGTTCTCACTGTGGATCATGAAGAGCTCCAAGAGGCTGATGAGAGATGATTTTATCACGATGTCTGATCCTGAACCTGCCAACGCATGGGATATCCCCTGGTCTGTGAGACACTGGCTACTGGGGGGACTGGGGAGTCCTGCTCAATGGCTGCACAAAGGCATGTGGGTGCAGGCAGAGCTGTGGGTGCCTCTAGGCAGGAGGCACCTGGCAAGAGCAAGGATCCAGATCCACTATGGGATGGAGAGTGTGCCCAAGGTGAGACACCGGGGGCTCTGTAGTGTGTGTGTGTGTGTGTGTGTTGTCTGTGTCCACGTGGGGAGGTCCGTACCACCCGACCCGGGGGCTGCAGGCCTCGGGGTCACCTATCCCAGTGCAAGTTACGAGGGGGATGGCATCCAAGGGCAAAATCCCATACAAACGCATTTCCACTAGTGGCCCTTCATCTTGATTGGCCAAGAGGGAACAGGACGAGGCTGCTGGTGCAGCCTGTGAGTGCCGCGCATGTCCACCTGTGCTGATCTGCACATCCAGCCGCGCACGCACGTGTGTTCTATCTGTGTTTGTGTCCACCAGCAACACACTCCCAGCCTTGCTGCTGCTTCCAGCTGGGGGAGTGCAGGTGTGGCAGCCTCAACTCTGCCCCAGCAGTTTAGCCAAAGGACATCTCAGCACAACCACACTCTGCATCGCTCTGTACCGGGGCACAAATACAGGGAGCAACAGGGAAGTTAGCGTCAGTACTCTTCCAATGATGGGTACCAAAAGGAAGAAGCCAGAAAATCATTACTTTCTAAATATCAACACTTCTTTGTAGCCTTTTCAGCCACAGATGTTAAAATTTTTATTCCAATTAAAAGTTATCGCCCAGATTCATTCCCCTTGCCTTTAGCACGGAGCCAAAGGCACCTGAATTACAGCTGAGCAGTCTCCCTCGTTATACAGCAAAGACAAGAATCAGCTTCTAGCAGTGTCTCTCTCCGCAGAGAAGCAGCAGCCTAGAGCAATCATCTTCCTTATTCAAATAAATCATAGAATCATAGAATCATTTTGGTTGGAAGAGACCCTCAGGATCACCAAGTCCAACCATAACCTAACTCTAGCACTAAATCATGGCCCTAAGAACCACGTCTAAATGCCTTTTAAACCCCTCCAAGGATGGTGACTCCAGCACTGCCCTGGGCGGCCTGTTCCAATGCCCCACAGCCCTTTGGGGAACAAATTGTTCCCAGATCCAACCTCAACCTCTCCTGGTGCAACTTGAGGCCGTTTCCTCTGCTCCTGGCGCTTGTTCCTGGGGAGCAGAGCCCGACCCCCCTGGCTCCAAGCTCCTTTCAGGCAGTTCAGAGATCAGAAGGTCTCCCCTCAGCTCCTGTTCTCCAGCTGAACCCCCCAGCTCCCTCAGCCGCTCCCATCACACTTGTGCTCCAGCCCCTCACCAGCTCCGTTCCCTCCTCTGCACTCTCTCTAGTGCCTCAATGTCCTTCTTATGATGAGGGGCCCAAAACTGAACACAGGATTCAAGGTTTGGCCTCCCCAGTGCCCAAGACAGTGGCACAATCACTTCTCTAGTCCTGCTGGCCACACCATTCCTGATACCAGCCAGGATGCTGGTGGCCTTTTTGGCCACCTGGGCACACGCTGGCTCGTGTTCAGCCGCTGTCACCAACACCCCCAGGGCCTTTTCCAGCTGCTCTTCCCGAGCCTGCAGCATTCATGGGGTTGTTGTGTCCCAAGGGCAGGACCCGGCACTTGCCCTTGTTGAACCTCAGACAACTGCCCTCAGCCCATGGATCCAGCCGGTCCAGATCTCTCTGTATGGCCTTCCCATCCTCCAGCAGTTGACGAGATTCTACCTAAATTTTATAACTGTGAAACATTCTGGTGGTAAACGAATCGATGTGTTGCTCCCTCAAGGGTGCAAAATGTCATTCTCAGGCTCACTGCAACTCAGAGGTGTTGCTGCAGTTTGTGTTGTCTAATGGGTTGGCGCTACAGCAGCAATAAAGACAACTGCAAAGACCCCACTGAACACATACGGCTCCCAGGCTGCACGTATGACTACTCTTCAATTGCTGTCTATGCTACCTACATTAAAATTAACATGCATAAACTGAGGCTACAATCATATTTCCAGTGGCAGTGCAGAAAAACCATGAAGGACTTTTACTTCACCAAATCACTGGTGGAGGGGCCTCTGGAGGGCCCATCTGGTTTAACTCCCTGCTCAGGCAGGGCCACTCAGAACTGGTTGCTAGGAACACATCCTGGAATATCTGCAAGGATGGAGGTTCCACAACCTCCCTGGGCAACCTGTGCCAGGGCCTGGCCACCCCCCCAGGGGCAGGACTCCTTGCTTCTGCTGGTTGAACCCCATGAGGTTCCTGTGGGCCCATTTCTCCAGCCTGTCCAGGTCCCCTGGATGGATGCACAACTCTCTGGTCTATCAGCCACTCCTCACAGTTTGGCACCATCTACAAACTTGCTGAGAACGCACTCTACAATTTATACACTGCACAATGCTCACCAACGTGTCAGCTCCAAATATATGTCATCACAGACTGCGAGCACAGCTTAAAGGTATGGAATCACTGCCTATCGCTCCAATCATTCTCAACAAACAGATGACCAGAAAAAAAATCAAAACAATAAACTCATTTACAAACAAAGCACACTGCAGAAAAGTCTTTATATTAACTGATTCTTACCTGTCTTGTTCAGGATCGGGGTTCATAGAGCACACCCAGCTATCAGGGTAATTCTTCTCCACTGAACTCAGCTGGAATGGGAGAGTCCGCCATTTCAGACATACATCTGTTAGACAAACACTTTGCAAGTCAGAAATATCCAACTTGAGCCACAGAATGATTTTTTTTTCCATAGCACTTCTCAAGCCCATTTAATGCCCAAGGACCACAGCGATTTCCAAAGTACATCCAAGGACAATAAGACTAGTGGCCAACAAAAAAGTGAGACAGCAACAGGATATACTGAGTCAATTCTTGCTTCATGCTCACAAAATGCTTGGAGGAAGACCTCAAATCCTGTACAAGGCATCCCTAACAAGAATCGGGTGAAGCCTGGCATCAATCGATATTAGAGGACCTCACACGCACCACTGCAATGACAGCACATACAAACCAAACCGAACAGCTGGTCCTGAAATCACTGCTCATCTCAGAAGTCAGGCTGTCTCTTACTGATGTCAACACAAAACAAGTCAGAGATTTATTCATTAAGAAAAAAAAAAAAAGATAACCTATTAAATTTTAGATAAACCAGGAAGACAGATTTGGCTTCCAGAACACTGCTGGCCTACCAGGAAATCAACAGCGTAAAAAAAAAAATCAGGTTTTGCCAAGAAAATGCAAATGTTGTTAAATCAGGCTCTGGAAAGATGTCAACAGCAAAGAACAAAAAGAATGACAGGAAAGCACCTCCTCTTTGGGAGGAACATAGAAAGGACTGAGAAAACCATCAAGGCAGGAGAGCCTAATTCCACAAGACTGGCTCACACTTCTTGCTACATCCTCATCCCCAAGTCCTGTGGGGTAAATGAGGTCAAAGGAATTTGGTGTCCCTCTACTAAGAGACAAAGCGGTTGTGTTGAGATCTCCCTTACCCCAGTAAGCGTTTGGCCAGTGCTGTTTAGAGGTCCACAGAACAGAACTCGAATTAAATGTGAAATTCAACCGTAAATGCTTCACAGAATCACAGAATAGATGGGGTTGGAAGGGACCTCTGTAGATCCCCCAGTCCAACCCCTGCTCACAGGGTCACAGAGCAGATCACACAGGTCGGTCCAGGCGGGTTTGAATGGCTCAGAGAAGGAGACTCCACACCCGCTCTGGGCAGCCTGGGCCAGGCTCTGGCACCTCCCAGCACAGAAGTTTCTCCTCATGTTCAGATGGAACCTCCTGTGCTTCAGTCTGTGACCACTGACCCTCATCCTATCATTGGGCACCACTGAACAGAGTCTGGTCCATCCTCTTGACACCCATCCTGGAAATATTTATCAGCATTGGTAAGATCCCCTCTCAGCTTCTCTTCTCCAGCTGAACAGCCCCAGCTCTCTCAGTCTTTCCTCAGAAGAAAGATGCTCCAGAGCCCGAATCATCTTCGTAGCTGACTGCTGGACTCCCTCCAGTAATCCCTTGTCCTTCTTAAACTGGGGAGCCCAGAACTGGACACAGAACTCCAGATGGGGCCTCACCAGGGCAGAGGGGAGGGACAACCTCCCTCGACCTGCTGCTCACACTCTTCTCAATGCACCCCAGGTACCATTGGCCTTCTTGGCCACAAAGGCACATTGTTGACTCCTGGTCAACCTGTTGTGGAGCAGAACTCCCAGGTCCTCCTCTGCAGAGCTGCTTTCCAGCAGGTCAACCACCAACCTGCACTGATGCCTGGGGCTATTCCTCCCCAAGCGTCAGACCCTACACTTACCCTTGTTGAACTTGTTCCCTTCTGTGCTCACACCCAGTACCAATTATCAGGTCAGTGCATCAGAATACAAATTACGTGGCCACTTTCCATTGCCTACAGGGAAGTTTCAGATTTTATCCTAGTGTTGGGATGTGTGGCTTTGGCCAGTTCCAGTTCAAGTGAGATTTCTAAGCTCATTCTCAACACTGCGACCAGCCCCGTTCTGTAAGGGCACCTGAAGAGGTTAGTAAACTGTGCAGGAAAAGAACCTTACATCAAGATGTCTAAGTGTGCCATCAAGTGCAGACAAAGGCAACTCACAGAAGGAGACAAGCCCTAGATGGGGATAGTGATAGCAAAGCTCATCTCAAATGTCCTACCCATCCAGCTGTGCCCCAACTGCAGCCTGGAGTCCCTGCCCTTCCCCAGGGAGGACCAGCCTGGTCGGACGCACCGCACTGAATCGTGGTTGGGATCTCCATGGCTCTCCGGCGTTTGTAGCGCAGTTCACTAGATGGAGGTTGGTTCCAGTTTGCTGACAAATAACCAAATTCATCCCAGAACTTGATGATACCTCTCTGGGCTAGAAAATAAACAAGCTTCCACTCAGTATGGAGCCTTTACCACAAAAATCACCACCTGCAATCCTGGTTTCCCTCCCCCTCAGCTGCCACCCAGCCACCAATGTTTCCACTTCCAGCCTCCAGTAATTGTGAAGCTCCATTACCTATAGCAACATCCTTCCAATACTGAGCCAAATGCTCCCCCATGGCCTTCAGCAAGTGTCGATATTCTTTAGCATCAGCGAAGTCTTGTTTATTATGGGTTGGCTCTAGAACCAAATAGGGCACATCCACCACACCCACCACTCCACCACAAGCCCTGGAAGAGGGACACAAAGTCACAAACATCATTAAACTACCAGGTCATTCAGAGAAACAATACTGAAAATAGCAGGTTACACACACTCACTGATCCACCAATTCCTCCAGTAGTGCTGGTTTTAATTTCACAGCTTTCTAAATAAGACTCAAACCAGCATGCAAAAAGTAAGGTGGGCTCAAATATTCGTATTTGCTTTCAAGAACTATTCCCCTGGCCCAAAAATGAGGCGGTATTGCTGCCAGTATTCATCAGCCCCAAATACCAACACTAAGCACAAAAGCCTTATACTGCTGCAGGTATGACCAAAATCCGTGTAGACAACATTCTATGAAGAAACCACAGAAATACTGGTCAATATTAAAAATAATTTATCTGTCAGAATCCAAACTAAAGGTTGACAATATGAGTAAGCCTCATGCTCATGAAGAATGATGAAGGCAGAACAAGGTTATAGCACAGCCTAAGTTATATAGGAACACGCCAGGCTTAATCAAAAATATCACTGAAAAATCTCCAGGAACTCACATGCCACCCTCCAGCTGCGGGCCCACCTTCTCATACATCTTTATCAGTCGACTGCAGTTATAAATGAACATGCCATCCAATTCGCGCTGCTCAATATTCACACCAAAGATAAAATTCAGTTCTTTGGGTTCCTTCAGAGCCCTGTAAGAAAATGAAACAGAGCCTCAGAGATGTTGAAAATAAAACTAATTATTTGCTGTCATTATTTGCTGGAAATCCAGCACCTTTGAGCATTATGGGTTTACTAACACCTGTCCTGTACTCTACTATTTCTAAAAACATCAAGCATTTGTTGAATGTTCATTGCAACTAAACATCAACAAAATACAAAAACTTTATAATACAGACACAAATTTAGGCTGGACAGTATCTGCTCAGACAATTTAATTATTCATTTGGATATGTTTTCTCCTTCAGGAATGGATTCTGTTTTTTTTTTATTTCAGACCCACACCATATGGCGTCATACTCAGTATATAAACTTGNTGTCTCAACACACTAATTTTTTTCCGATTCCCACCCCCATCCCACCGGGCAGGGTGAGTGAGTGGCTGCGTGGTGCTTAGTTGTCGACTGGGATCTGGGATTAAACCATGAGAAACCTTTCTGATCCAGAGACCCTGTCTTCCCACGGAGGGTCCCTGCAGTGCTGATCAGGGCTCTGCAGATAGAGGCCAGGCCCCAGCACACTGGAACACAGTGTCTCTCTGGCATTACCAGGGTGACATCATACTTTTTTCATATATTTTACTGTTTTTCAGGATTCTGCACTTATTCAGGGGTAAAGCGCCACAATACCGGAGATGACCACTGTCCTATGCACTTGCCTTTACTACCCCACATACCTTACCACTCATCCAGCCTCAGGGCAGATCTCTAGGTGAGATTCTTAAATAATTGTTTAACCTTAAACAATACAGGACCAGAAACATATTCAGGAGAAACAGCAATAGGAACATGCTAGTTTGAACTTCCCAAGGATATTCAGCATTTTGAAGAGGTATTATAATTAGCCTGGAAGAGAAAGGGAAGATGAAGGTGTCTCCCCCATGGATTGCCCCTCCGAGGAGAAAAGGTTAAAAGTGCAATTATTAATAGTATCCAATAGATGGCTCTTGAAGTACAGAGATGATGGCAATGCTGAGTATAAATACGAGATTGACCTAATGGCCAGCAATTTTATCATACCGTATCATAAGCCAGTATTATAAAGTACAGAGCAATAACCTAACCCAGCTCCCAGAGATGATAAACAGAGCAAGGGGGAACATATAACACAGCTCTGGGAAAAAGTGTAACAATTTTGCGAGCAAAAAGTCAACATTGTGACCAGTGACTATTAACCTAATGTAATGAATACTTGTAAAAAATTTGTTTTAACACAGTCTGGTCAGGTCTGTCTTTATCTCAACACGCTGTGCCCCATTTTGGGCACCAAAAAGGATTGTCATGGCTTAACCCCAGCCGGCAACCAAGCACCACTTGCTCACCCCTGCCCAGCGGGATGCAGGAAAGAATCAGAAAAAAAATGTGTGGGTTGAGATAAAGAGAGTTTAATAGGATAGCAAAAAACAAACGATGCACAATGCAACTGCTTTCCTACTCCCTTTTATAATTGCAGGCCTCACCATCATTCATCTTACATTCCTCCAACAATCGGGCTCAAACAACCCCCCAGGCATCTCATCAGACTGACAAAATCCCATTCCACCCTTACTTCTCTCTAAAAGATATCTTCGGCTTCATGCTAATATTCCTCCCTTTAATAATTTTAGCCTTATTCTCCCCTAACCTCTCAGGAAACCCAGAAAACTCCACACCCGCAAACCCACTGACTGATGCCCAGCCCGCCCCTGAGCAGCGATCTGCCCCCCAGCCAGCTCCCCGGGTTTATATACTGAGCATGACGCCATATGGTGTGGAACATCCCTTGGACCAGTCTGACCAGCTGTCCTGGTGTGTCCCCTCCCAGTGTCTTGTGCATCTCCAGCATCCTGGCTGAAAAGTCCTTGACCTGGTGTAACCATTGCTCAGCAACAACCAAAAAACATCAGCGTATGATCAACGTTCTTCATGTACTAAATGCAAAACACAGCACTATACCAGCAACTGGGAAAAAAATTAACTTGAAACCACGACAGGCATAGAGAAGCTATTTTCAAACAAACTTGTATTGTCCAAGTTCTTCGTTCATTGTTCAGCTTTTTAAAAGGAAAAATTGTTTTGCCCATTGGCAGGAAGGCCAGAAGAGCATTCACAAAATTTTACTTTGTGCACTGTCATCAAAAGCAAGAATTAAAAGACAAGCTGTACACGGAAAAGTACGTGGAAGCTGAAACTGAGAGCTTCTCCCAAGAGTTTCTGCATTCTTCAGATCACAGCTCCTAGTACTTTCAAATTAGAGCTGTATTTATTTATTTATTTTTAGCATCTTAAGATACATTAGATCTATCTCTGGCAACAAGTCTGGGATAGTTCTGACCTTGCAGCCATGTAAAGTAGCATGCAAAAGAACCAGGTGGGAACAGAGACTTGGTATATACAAATCCCCAACTTTCTCAGGCTCAGAATTTGTTTCAAGAGCATTTGGTTTTGATTACAACTTCATTCGTGAAATACATATGAAAAATCTGCAAAAAAAAATGTAGAGAGCAAAATATTCCTGTGAGTACACCGATAGTGAGTTTAATTGCAACCAGAGCTAAGTTAGAACAATGTCTTGGGATTTAATAGCACTGACTATAGCAGAACTCAGAAAGTTTTTAGAAAACATTTCTACAACTGTAAAAGCCATTTCACTGTAACTTACTAACATTTGTTTGCCTCCCTCAATCTTACCTTCAGATGAAAAAGCAAAAGACTGAAAAAAGCTGACATGAAAACCAGGTAAAAATCTACAGAAAACATGCCAAATCCAATGATGTCTTTCAGCAAGTGAAGGAGAAACATCAGAAGCAACCAGAACAGCAAACTCAACCCCCTTGATTTAACAGCCAGGGCATGCAGAATGCCCACAGATATTTAAGCTTTGAGCTGAACTGCTCCCTCCACCACACGAGCAAAGTAGGAGAGACATCTGAGCACGTGGAGTGAACAGCCTGGGAAAACCAGAGCTCCGAACCACCTCGCACTCACCGCTGCTTTGCATCCTTGATCCTTTTCTTGACATCGGCCTCCCGGCGCATGGTTATTGCAGAGTTTTGGACTTGACGTAGCGTCACCTGCAAACAGGCATTGCACAGTAAAACTGCTGCTGTGAAATCCATGAAATTAACTCGCTTGTATTATTTTTCCCCCCTTCAAGAAGATCTCAGAAATGTTTTAAATGAAAAGAATTCATGAACAGTGGAGCATGACGATCTGCACGCCTTTGCGTTTAGGGCAGTGCTGGCTGCTGGCTTGTTTAAGCAGCTACACAGTTGCTTGCAAGAAAATGTCTAAATGTAACTTAACACCTAAGGTAGCTGAAACCAGAAGGTAATGGAGGCACCAGGAAAGAGCCAGGGTACTTGGATACCGTTGCTTCCAGTAGATGCCAATAGGAAACACAGAGATTTTAAGCGGGTGCCCCTGGCTGACTCAGCGGGTGTACCCGCAGTCCCGGGCTGGGTCTCAGCCTTGTCCCTGACAAGAGCCACAGCCACGCTGGGAACAGGCAAACAGCCCCTGCCCGAGTGCTTCACAGCCAGCTGCACAAACAGGGACGGGAAACAGCCAAAAAGCACCCTGTCTGACGCCTGTTCAAACACCGCACACTCCCCTGGCCTCTTCTGCAGATGCTGACATCAAACAAAGCGCCCAGGGGCTGGGGGGTGCCCTCCCAGCCCATACAGACTGGAGGCTGTGGGCAGAACACCAGCATGTGTACCATTCAGGCTGGAAAGCACATGTAGGTGGTGAAGCACGTCCAGTGGTGATGAGACCACAGAACAGCCTGAGCGCTGCTGGCAACACATCTGGAATATTGTGTGCAGTTCTGGGCCCCTCAGTTCAAGAAGGACAGGGAACTGCTGCAGAGTCCAGTGTAGGGCAACAAAGATGCTGAAGGGAGTGGAGCATCTGCCGTGTGAGGAAAGGCTGAGGGAGCTGGGGCTCT
>VWYH01009167.1:0-31960 GCA_013399365.1 Pampusana beccarii
CAGTGAAAACGAGTTTGACACCCGTGAGCTACAACATTAAATACATCCACTGCTATCTAAGGATGACGAACAACAGAAGTCCTTCTCCTTGTTCAAAATCCCTGCCACTGCTATGGAGAGATCCAAGCGATATCCCACAACAGGCCCGAAGAGAAAGTAAGCAGCTCTCCTAGAGCTACTTAGACACAGAATAAGAAGATCAACAAAAGATAGATTAAAATCTGGAGGGTGCCTTTGAAATGCTTAAGGACTGGAAATCGACAGGGGCAGGATCTATTATCTGAGAAGCTGAGATCAGGCACTCCATCTGGGAAAATCCTCCCTTGAGCAAATTTCATAATTCACAATTTCAAATCAAATGAAGTAGGCAGGAAAGAACTTTTCCAGGACAATTGATCAGTATTAAGCCTCATTCTTGCCAAACTAGCAGACTCCCATTAGCAAAATCTCCACTCTATGATCACTTAACTGATACTAGCTTTTAGAGATGTCATTCAGCTGTTTTAAGCCCAGTTACATTCCAATCTGTTGTAGTTTTGTTTTTTCTTCTTTTGTTTTCTCTTTTATTATAAACTTTAAGAGTGTCTTCTGTTTTCTAAGACAAAAAGAGGACTCAAGTGCAAATTCATGAAACTTAGGCAGCCAGTTTTATCAAACAAAATTGTAACCTCAAAAAAAAAACAAAACAGCAACAACAACAAAAAACACAAAAAAAAAACCAAAACCAACCACCACACACCCCAACCACACAGAACCTGATGAGTCATTTTCCATGAACTCATGAATTGAGGTCAAACAGCATATCCTTCAATCACATTTACTAAATTCTGTCACATTAGTCCTTTAAAACTCTAAGAGTCATAGAAGTAATATAAAAGAATTATTCCAAGTAAAACAGGTGCAATAGTTAAGGCTTCTATGTCTCCTGTTACATTCTCATAATTCCTGACCTTATCAGCCCTGCATCCCTGAAGTAGTTTGCCTTCTTATCTTATTTTTCTGTAAGTTCAACTATCTGATACATATTGATGACTACCTACTTCCCTCAGTTCCACCTGTTTGGTCATACATTTGGGTTTTTTTTTTATGTGGTACCATTACTATGCTACATGACCATTGTGCAGTTCTTAGTGTGAATACTTGCTTTAGTTGATGATGTGTAATGTAAAGATACTGAATTGCATGGAACATTTGCAGACTTAGAGTCAAAGGTCAAAAAGAACTACAGCTGTTAACTTTTTTTAGTGTATTTAAAAAGAAAATCAGCAATTCACAAGTCACTTAGTCTGAGGATAAGATACAAACTTCAGAAAGACCTACACTGTACACCAAAATAAAGAAAATCCAACTACTCTGTAGAAACATAGGTCTAGTTCTTTTTTCTTTTTAATTATTATTCTGACAGGTTCACAAGTGAGGAAAGATTTCCATGGTCAACTCAAGTTTACAGCAGAATGCAGTATTTAGAAAAACAGTTTCTATTTTTAGAATTCAAAAAGGAAGACTTATCTTCAAAATCCAGCTGGTGATTTCAAAAGAAAAATGAACTGTTCCCAGTTTCCTGACACAACTGCTCTTCAGCCCAAAGCAACGAGACCTAATCTTCCCACAAACTGGGCTGTCCTTTTTGCATAAGAGGAAGAAATCTCTCATGTCTTTACAAGCTGCTATGGTTTCCATATATTCTATTGAACTATGGGTTCCATAAAACCTATTGAGGTTTAGCCTGAGAATCTGATTAACTTTTGCAAATACCACACACTTCTAAAATTCATGGAGAATGGCTATAAAGAGAGCACTCCAAAATACAGAATATTTGAACAATAATAGCCAATAGTAGCCCACAGTAAGTGCACAAGAAAACAAAACTGAATGAACTGCAGGTGTCTCATTAGTTTGCAAATTTAGCTCAGCTCCACTTTGGATATTATCATTCTCCTCATGCATAAAAGTACAAAACTAAGGACACTTCTCATTCTGAATGAGAAGCACACACGACAGTTCACTTTACTTGTAATAAGTGAACAGGAAAAAAGGATGAAAAACATTGCTGGTTTTCTTTCTTATACTCTGTCTCAGTCTTTCAAGTGGCCGAAACTGATAGCCATGTGAACTATAACAAAAAAATAGCCTACGAGTCTAATGAAAAGAGAAAATCCTTTCCCAATTTCAGTGTCATTTCAGCCAACATGAAGCATATGGAAGAGTAACCATAATGCTACTAACAAGCTACCACTGAACATGGGCCTGAAAAAAACACAGAACTATGACCTATTTTGTAAATAAATATCATCTAATTGTCCCTTATTGTCCCAACTTAACAACTCAATTAGATAACTTCTGTGTTCAGTATAGTATCAATTAAAGGCTTCTCTAAAGCATATCCTATAATCCCAAACAAAACATGTCGAGTCAGCCAACGTGACTTCTATTTTTCCAAGAAGTATAATGTTTCTCAGATGAAAACAGAATTTTGAAAAGAAAAAAAAAACAAACAAAAAACACCAATAAAACAACAACCACCACCACCAAACTTGGTCAAGTGTGGCAATCCCAAATTAAGAAGTTAATCCTAAAAAAACCACCTGTCTGTGAAATCATACCTTCAGATACTCAGTCCTAAGGTCTGCTCTACCTTGTAGTCTTTCAGGAAGGTTTAAAAAAGAACAGAATATTGCAGTTGGAAGGGACCTAAAATGATCGTCTAGTCCAACTGCCTGACCATGTCAAAGCATGTTGTTAAGGGCGCTGTCCAAATGTCTCTTAAACACTGACAGGCTTGGGGCATCAACCACCTCTCTAGGAAGCCTGTACAGGTGTTTAGCCAATTTGGTTCATGGTTTTGTGTGACAACATTCTGCCTTTCAGACAGGACTTCAGCTTTTCCTCCTCACAGACATAAACGATGAAAAATAGTCAAGAGACAAGCAATTAACACAGTTTTAACTGCAATAAAAAGGAACAGGTAAATATATCCATTTATCTAGAATACAAGTCAGCCTTGTATCTTACCAATAACAGATCCAGTTCTCTTAATCCTACATTAACTCTTAGGGCATTTCTTTTCACTCTCTGCTTCAACAGACAAAATGCTGTTCGCATTGCTTGTGCATCATAACTTGAAATTCATTGTAGCTCTCCCATCTGCAAAAACTAGTAGGAAAGATTATTCATCCAACGTTGTAAACTACATCCAGATCTTTTTTTGGATTAATTTTAGATGAAAACACTATAAAAGAACATAGGGGATTTTTGTGGGTTTTGTGTTTGTTTTTGGGGTTGGGGCGGGGTAGAAAAAACTGTTCAACTAGCTTTACATGACATAATTCACAGTTTTCTGTGATATCTAGCCAAATTTTCACACATTTTGCAGGAGAATGTGACAAAGAATAATCCAGACATGAAAATAAAACCAACTGTTCTGAGAAATGGATAATCTCTAGGATAGATCTACAATCCAGAGAAGCTGTACTGATGTAGGACTACACCCAACTGCAGTCACAAATTAACATATAAAATATTAAGGACTTAATCCAACAAATCACTACCAAATCCATTCTAAAAGCATAACAAAATCATGCATTCCTTATACAAGCAACTACTAATATAGGCTCTCAATTTATTCACATTCAGCTTGAAAAAGAAAACAACTGAGACACAGACATTAAAGCACTGTTCTAGGGCTTTTTCCTGAATCAGATCATGCATGCACAAATGAAGTAGGCGAAATGCGAAACTATCCTGTTGCTTATCTTTAAAACAAACAAAAAATGCAACAAACAAAACCTAAACTTTTGTGCTAGTGTTTTGTTAGTAAAAAATGTCATTTTCTACACCATCAGCCAAAGTAGTTCTGGACAACATGTATATGAAGCCCCTGAAGAGTCAAACACTGGAAACTTGACCAAATTCTGTCACTAACCTGCTGTGACACTGTGGCCACCAAGCCTTCTACACAGTTTGACAAGGCGAATGTTACCATTGCACTCTATCAAAGTGATTAAGGATAATCCACTATTGTGAACACACTGCAGGGAGATGATACATAACCCAAGTTCTGCAACCAAAAGATGTTACAGAACTGCATTACCATAATTGTTGCATTTTGGGATCTGCCACAACGAATCCTATTGCTAAGAGAAGCAATTTGAACTTGAAATCCAGGTTCCAGGAGGGGCTCTACTGAGCTCTGCTCCTCAGCAGAACCTGCTGGCTCCTGCTCACCCTTGGCTGAGGTAGAAAAACAGGCATCTAAATTCTACTCAAACTGTTATGTTAGTGCTAAAGCTACTTCGTAAAGCCTTGCCTAACTTCTCTATTACACATGCAGTGCCAGGTCACATAGATTTGCGAAGCAGGTGACTGCTGTTGCATATGAAGATACAGGCCTAGAACCTGTTAATATTCTGTTGGCTCTATTTGGTGAAAAGAGCTGGAAAACATAAAAAAATCTCTAAGAACGATACATCATGTGCTCACAACACAAACGGCCTTTTCTGCCACCCTAGTCCCATAAAATACCACCACCCTTAATGAAGAAAAACACAAGTGTTCACAGTATTAACAGTGACACCACCTTTCATCTTTTTTACTGTGCCTCACCCTCCTTGTCCCTTTACTCTCCTCTGTTGTCAACATTTGACATGCACATCTCTTCAACATTTCAGGTTTGAATCTCACCTTTACAGATAAGCTTACCTTGGGATACAGGGATAATAATGAGACTTGCAAAGTTTTCAGCTCTGAAGTGAAGAAACTTTGAGAGACCTTCCAGAAATATTTATTTCATTCATACCTATAAGACAGCTAATACGGAATACGAGTGCGAGTGCTACTGCCCATATAAGAGAGAGACCGAAACCCAAAGATGAGTGGAAATTAAAGGAATAAGATGCATGGACTAGAAATAAAATGGAAACCAGTTTGAATACATGTAGGAAAACACACCTGTGGGAAAAGAGCCCAAAATATAAATGTACTTAGTAAGAAATATTGCTTAAATATTATGAAGAATGACAGAAATTCAAATACAAATATTAAATGTGCTATTATAGAAGCACAATTGTTTGTGTGATATGTAAATGGAACACTCAATGAGCTGTAACAACAGTACAAGTTTTCTTTTATGCCCCTTAAAAGACTTCTCTGCCCTGAAGAAATAATTTTCAACCACTGATAAAATATTCAAGTCTTATTCATTTTGCTGCTCTCCTACTATTAAACAGGATCTTTTCACTTTATCTCCCTCTTTCTCTGGTCAGAAATCTACTATTCTTTCCCTCAAGGGATACACACTTTCTCTTAAAATATCATCAGCCCACCAGAGCTAA
This sequence comes from Pampusana beccarii, assembly GCA_013399365.1. Classification (NCBI taxonomy): domain Eukaryota; kingdom Metazoa; phylum Chordata; class Aves; order Columbiformes; family Columbidae; genus Pampusana; species Pampusana beccarii. Next base: position 5,331 of record VWYH01009167.1, read on the forward strand.
GAATTATTTTGAAAATCATCATGACTTTCAGTAAGACAACAATAATGGAAATGTAGATAGAACATCCATGAATGAATTGTAGATGATTATCCAGTGACTCACAGGAGTATAATCAGACAGAAAAGCCAAATTCAAACAATTTGAAAGAGAATTTATAATCTTTCTGAAATGTTTGAACTTTATGACCAGATATATACCTTAGGAAAAAAAAAAAAAGGTCTTTTAATTATATTCAAGCATTTTATATTGAATTATTATAGAAATTCTACAGAAATGATCTGAGAATTACATGTAAAACATCCTTACACTAGTTTTGACTCATTTTTCCATCCTTTTTCATACCATCTTTTATTAAGAATATATTCACCACATTATATGACAGATTTTAAGCTACCCTTTAAAGATCCTATTTTTATCTCGAAAAAAACCTTAAGTGTGAAAAGTATTCAGAATTTAGTGACATTGGGCTATAAGCCTCCTTTAATATTTATTGCCAGACCAAGCAAGTTTCCTCTCTTTTTTTTTTTTCTGAAGATATAATCGGAAAATCAGCCCTAAGTTCTGGGTAAGCAGGCTTCCCTCCTTCACTTTCAAAAGTGGAAAATGATCATGAGACCCACTGAAACATACAGCATGATACTTTAAGAAAAAAATAAATCCAATGAAAGGTAATGTATACGTTTGGCACGCATACAAAAGAATCCAACAATTAAGAACAATAAACTAAAAGGGAAAGAACATATTTGACTGGAATACTCAAGTTCTGTAATTCTCTCTCATCTAAAAAAAGGTTTCTGCGTGCAAAGTACTAACTGATGAAGAGAATTGTTCCAGCAGCAGTACAGTTCACTGTAGGGTTCCAAAAAACTTCAAATTCCTGGTGCCGTGCCACTGCTGTCACATTGTAATACAAGAGCCAGCCTTGCAAGAGAATCACTTAAAAGAGCAGAAAACCTTTGAAAACTATAAATGCTAAAGAGGTGTAACTGCAGAAAAGCGAGCCACCTAGAAATCATCTTTGCTTTTTCAGGATGACATCATCTCACCCCTGGCCCCACCTTTTGATTTTACTAGATTGAAAGAATACTCATTAAAAAGCTTCAAAGCTACTTTGAGAAACAAGCCTAAAAAGAGAAAGTTCAAACTGGCTATTTCAAGTCTTCTTTCCAGATGCCTCTAACTCTGGAAAATCTGCATGCCTGCTCCTCTACTTCAATGCATAGGCTGGACTCCCATACAACTCTGCTGCAGTTCACAAAAATAGGAAATCAAACCTCCATTTTTCATCTCTTTCATGAAGGCTGAATTCAGAGAGATAAGAAAAGGGGAAATAACAATAAGAAAATCAGTTTCAACACTTCGGTAATGGCTTGTTCCAAAACATGGGTTTAGACTGCATTTGCTTGAGAACAAATTATTTCTCTTGTACATTAAAAGCTGTATTTATGCAGTTATACTGCTTACAAACCCAATGATGAAATGATAAACGGTGCTTACTAGGCCTAATTTTGCACTGACATGGAGCTCTGAAAACCCTTAAAAAAAAACAAACAAAGAACGTATATCAAGAAGCACAGAACCTTAAGGTATACTTGGAAATATTATGGTTGGTTCCTCAACCTAGCCAGGATTTTCAGCTGATAACTCCATGCTCACTTCTGTCACAAGATAACAGTATATAGTGTACAAACATCTGTGGGGCAAATACACCCCTGGCAATTCTTCAGGGACTCAGGAATTACACTAGGAATTAATTTTATTTCAGAGTTCAAAATTTCGGATGAAGTTACAATCTGTATGTTCAGTAGAATCACTGTTGCAGCACAGTTACTTTGTTGTAAAAATTCTTCTAGGATGGAGGCATAAAGACAAGATAATCTTATAAAACCGTTAGCTATTCTACACTTTACAATACATAAAACAATTTTCTTCCTTTTATAACTTCAGTTGATGTAAAAGCATACAATTAGCTAACAATTAGCTAACTTTCTTGCTAACAAAGATTTCTACTACACTTATGTGAAAGCCACTACATGCTGAAAACTAAGCCAGTAAACTTTAAGGCTATGTACATCATTTATCAAAATAAACTACCCCACATCAGTAAGTTGCCTGTAATATATAACCCTTACTACTGGGTTACTGCCACCCCATCCAGCAAGACACCAGCACAATGTTTGCATCTTTCCAGCTGTGCAGCTGAGGATGGCAATTTGAATTTACAAGAGTCAATAAAGTCAGAATCAAATGAAGCCCACCTTGTTGCTTTGTATTTTCCTCGTACAGCATCCGATTTCTGTCCCTCTGTGGTTACAAACAGCCTGTGTAAAGCAGGTCCATGCACTCTCTGCTGCCCTTCTCCTGCACAAAGTTGCAATGTCTGGCTTTACATATCAAGACAAAAATCATTACCCAATTAAATTTACACAAGAGGCCATTAAATACAGAACACCTTCGTTTTCCTCACAGAGTCAAATAAAATAATATTAGTCTCTAATATTAAAACAGGAAAATAGGAGTTTTCTTAGAAGCACCAAAAACTAGGGTAAAAAGAGGAAATAAAACAGTGGGGGGAAAAAAAAGTTGAATTGAGACTTGGCATAACAAGATTTCTGTCTCTCTCAGCAAGTCTGTCTAGGAGAAAAAGGAAAGGTTATTATTCAGGTGGTCTCTCTGGTCTTTAGAAAATCCTGCATTTTATTTCCTATTTATGGAAAGGAACCAAGCAGTAATTCCCTCTAGAGGTTTGAAGAGTGGTTCTGACAAGATTTACATAATTTAGGCTCCCTTTGGCTATGACTTTAGATCTAAATAGAACATTTCAGAAATGTGACAATACAGCGCAGTACAAGGTGTCACCATAATAAAGATAACTACTTCCACTAGATGAACAGAAGAATCTTAAGACTTAAGTGGATATGAAATCTTCAAGCTTCATTAAAATGTGTAGCCAAATCTAAAAGGCTATCTTACTGGTTTGCCTTAAAAGAAGGTTTCTAGTTCCAAAAACTAAGCTTAAATACTAATAAAAGAATTTGAGCATCCCTACCTCCGCATACAGTTCTCAGTCTCCATACTGTCACCTCTCCTGTGTCCAGTTCTGAGCAGCATATAGGGGTCCATTTTTAATTCCCCCAGCCAACAACAAAAATACCCTAACACAGAGCATCAAGAAAGTATAAAACAGAGATTTTTCATTACTTGCAATACTTCCATGTCATCCAAGCAAACAGTAGCAACGAAGAGAAGACATTTTTTAGGCCTCAATTAAGTCAAACAGCAGGTGGTAAAGAACTTCATTATCCACACACAGAGAACTCCAGCCTTTCATCCTTCTTCTGTATCACTAAAAGCAGTACCACCACAAGAGCTTCAGAAACCACTAATATTTCATCAGCATGACCAGTCACAGAAGGTTACGCATATTACAGATTAAAATTACAGTACCTCAGATTAACCATGGAGGATAAGTGCTACCCTAGCTAATAGAAAAATATCTTTAAATCCCAAGGATCCACCTTAGCTTAAATACCTTCCCCAGAATTGAGAAAGGGAACCAAGAAATATCTCTTTGTTGCACTTAGTGCAGACTTGCCATTTTAATAACAAAAGAAGGCATGTTGTACACCAAGCTGCATACAGATTTCTGGGGTTTATATACTTGTAACGTAAGTAGTATATCAGTAGACAGAGCTAAGTCTTCAAATTACAAAAAATACAGGCAAACATTGTGAAATCTTGTAAGCTGCAATTTTTCATGTTTCGATACAAGCTTATGGTACACTTTCTGAAAAGGTAAGGGGGGGGAAATTCTGCTTTCTAGTAGGCAATATTTTCATTTAAGTTGGGAATCTGTTCCCATTGTTTTGCATGAAAATACCCTACATTCCATTATAATCCAAATACCTGTTTGGGGGTTGTTATTGCAGGTTTTTTTGTGTTTAGTTTTTCTGTTGTTGTTGGGTTTGGTTTTGTTCACTTGTTCTTGTATTGTTTTGTTTGGGGTTTTTGTGGTGTTTTGGTGGGTTGGTTGGGTTTTTTGGGTGGGTGTTTTGTGTTGTTGGTGTTGTTTTTTTTTAAAAAAGGGAACTCAACTAACAACGCTGTGATTTACTCTTTTTGTCTTCCTGAATTATTTCTCTTTATTATAAAAGATTTGAATTAAATACAACAGTATTTTAGAACCTTTCAACAAGAATGGTTTGAATTAGCCACTAAACAGCTGGCCAATCCTATCACATGCAGGCAACAACCACTTTAGTCACCTCATTACAAGACTTCTTAATTCACATAATTGCAAATTCCATTGACATTTTACCTTAATTATTCATGTTATGGTCAACAACAACAAAAAAATCACAGCCCATCAATAAGGGTTACTAGCAAGATTAAAAACTCCTGTAGGTTAAATACTTCAATGTTAATACCTAAGCAAATAAATACTAACAACAGGAAAAAAATGAAGTTTTCCATTTTCCATTTGAAGAATTTAAAACTGATACTGTTCAAAGGACATACTACTTGAATGTGGGAGGTTGCCAACAGTACAGAGGAATCTGCAATTAAAACAGAATCAACAGCTTCAGAAAAAGAACTATCAGAGCATGCATTGATACTATACCTACTGCATTTCGAAGGCCATCACGGTGCTCATTCACACTCAACATCATCCAGCTTCTGCCTCCATGGAAGTGGAGGGCAGACAAGCAGAACACTGGAGTTACTGCCACACGAACTGGTTACCAACCAGATCAGCTCCTGTTAAACCATTTCACAGTCAACTGGAGGTTACATAGGAAAAGACTCCATCTCACAGCCTCTGCCACTGCTGCTAATGATTTAATCTCATCCTTGATTAGCTCACCTGAAGTCTGACCTCAAGAATTGCTGGGTGACAGAGGAAAGTGGAAGAAGATCTCATCTAAATCAATGGCTACGACTTCTCCCCAGGCTCCTGCTTCTCAATAGCTCACCAGCTCTGAAAAGCCAAAGGTTATCATACTAGCAACACCTATACAGTTACCAGAGCATGGACTCAAGAACATGTCTGGTATGCCCCATAATTCAAGCTTACAATCACATGGCTGCACAGTTGAGCTTTTTCTGCCTCATCATGAGCCTCCTCAAAATCTGCACTCCAGTGTATTTGTGAATCCCTGCAGACGGAAGTCAGGTGATTTGCTCCAAGTGGAACAGACAAACACACGGAGGGGCTAAATTAACAGTTACCTCTGCCAACAGAAGCCTTGCTCAGAGGTTTTAAGACTCTCCTGACTAAAGGTGTTGGTCTTCAAAATGAGAGTCTCAGAAGAACAAAAAGACTTGAAACAGCAGTTTCGCTGTAGTTAAAAACCCGAAATACATTCAACAAGTGATATGTCTAGAACCACCCATGTTACAAAAAAGGCACTAACAATTTGGCATTATTCCGCAATTTAAGTAATTTAAATTTCTTATCTTATTTGGGATATTACACTCCTACTGTGTTTAATGAAATACATTTCTCAAAAGCAGTGACTGCCTGTCTGTCTGTCTTTGAAAGCTCTCAAACAGCTGAAGCTCTTCTTCCTAGTCATCTATTTTCTAACTTTGATCTGGGCAACAACACAGTCATAACATAAATGTGGCTCGACAGACCACAAAAGCATTTTTAACGGCACTCTCAGTCATCTGGCATGTGTTTTTGAAGAGCTTTGGGGGACTTTTTTAATAGTTTTTTAATAACAAGAAAGTTGACATTATGAAGTACTTCATGTTTCATTCTCTTCTGTATAGCAATTCTAATTTTCATTTCTGTTATTTCATTTCTACCATAATTTTGAAGCATTGCATGAAACTGCATTATAGAAAAGCTGAAATAGCAAACATCAGTGTCTGGTATGAAGGACCTACTGTTTAGATCACTGGCAGTCACGTCTAGAGTTCCAAAAGCTATACTTCAGATACATTAGACAACTCTGTATTTATTTAGCAAACAAAGGCTGAAAACAGAGATTTTCAGAAAGCAACTCCATATACTAACCAGCTTAAAAATTGCAATGTGCTGCACTGATTTAAAAAACAAATAATTTAAAATAATATTAAAAAAACCAAAACAAAACCAAACCACACACCACACCACACCACAAACTAAAGTCTGTAACAACAATCTAATACGCCACTGGTGTTTAAATTGCACTAGAGATGCCCAAAAGTATGATCAGAAAAGTTTTACTGGTTCCTGGTCTCAGTCGCAAGCAACACACATACTGTTCAAGACTCAAAACTGTTCCAAGTCTCTAACTCAGACACACATCAGATACGCACCAGAAAGTTAAAACTTAATTTAAATACAGCGTCTTTACAACCAAGCCCTGTGAGAAGCCTCAGCATCCCAAACTATTTTTTAGGGCTCAGCTAAAAGATGAGTTAGAAATCCTCTGCTTCTGTTTCTCTTGATATTAAATAGACTTTTGTGAAGAACACCACAAAAGCAGCATCTAGTCTGTTCTTTTCAGCTCCAAGACTACCAGTAGGGTATGTACATGAAACAACATTGAACCAAAGATAACAGGACAGTTTCACCACATACCACTATGCTAGGTAAATATAAAATCTTTTAAAGATAATAAGGAAGCAGTCAAAGCTTCCTTATTCTGGAGTTTCTCTTTTGAACTCTTTCACTGTCAGAGGTAGAAACAAACAGAGTCTTTTACACACAAGCGAATCCTTTCTTTAAAAATCAAAATACATGTGTAAACTAACTGCAAGAAATTCATCATTTCTGAAGGAAAAATCCACACAACTCACAATTCTTCACAAGATAGATGAGAACACTTCTCAGGCCCAGGTCAGAAAAATTAAACAAGATTTAACGTTACGGTTCCCATTTTGGAAGGCTACTAGACACATAAGGGGAAAAAAAACTTTTGGGATTGCATGCAGTAAAAAACAAATGTCACATTCACAGAAAAGGAACGAAACCTCACTTATTTCTCCTGGACTACCCTTAAGGTCCAGTGCTGCTGAACGCAATAAAACTTCATTTTCAATTTTCCTTCCATACAGAGTAGGGGAAAAAAATAAATAAATAAATCACTTCCACCCACTTGCCTGACACAGGTTGTCTTCCAGCCATGCCTGGCCTTCCCTCTTCTGGAGACAATGTTGACTCATGAGACACCGACTGTGCAGATGTTGAAACAAGAATATTACCCTTTTCTTCAAATTGTTGCTCTTAGATAGACTTGAATTTTTGAATTTGTTGCTTTGATCAAATAACTTGATTAAGGTTTCTATTTGCTGGTTCCAAGACCAAACTATCCTAAATGATAGGACTTAATAAAATAAATACCATATGAATTTTGATAATGATTCTACAAAGAACATTATAAATACATACCATATAAAGACAGCCTGAAGATTTTGCACTCTTTGGCAAATTATTCACACAAATTAGTAGAAACTCCACGTTCTTCAGCTAACAGAATCATCCAGGGTGATAATACTGGTATGGAAGAGCCTTAGAGAACAGGCCAGTGTGGATAGTCTTTGAAAAAAAACTGAAGGACATCTTCCAGCTGCAGATGTCTCAAAAACAGGCACAGCCAGAGAATGGAAATTATTCCTTCCACTTGTTCCACTCAGTCTACCTCTACATCTGCTCAAATAGCTGTTTCACTACTCTTTCAGTTTAGAAGAAGTCTTATTCAAAGTTCACAGCCCTACATACCATGTTTACATGGAAAATTAAGAAAAAAAAACTTTGAAGTTACAGTTTTGGCTTTTAGTAAGTTCTCAGCTGATGAATGCAGCTTGTCAAACTTTAGTCAGATCAGCAGTTTGCTCCTGAAAGCAAAATTTGTGATTCAATTCCAGATTAAAAAATAGCTTGCACTATCTTAAAACAAAGAAGAAAATTCTATATTCTTCTCTGGTCTGAACTTTGAACAAAGTGCAATTCATACCACCACTGAACAAGTAATTTTGAAGCACAGCATGTTTTTCTACTAGAACAGGGGTGTCAAACTCATTTTCACTGGGGGCCACATCAGCCTCGCATTTGCCTTCAAATGACATTCAGCCCTTGGATGGCAACTATATTCTAATATAGCTTCCATTCTACTCAAATAATTTATATTTTCATTTTAGCAGATGTTTAATCAGAAGAATAAAGGGATGTTTTGGGGACTTCACCAAAGGCATCAGGTACAAAACAGACAGTAAAAACATTCGTAATTATTGCATATATTGGTGACTTGGTTGGAACTTATCACAAAAGTTACGGCTACTGCACATTTTTATTACATTCAGAAATATTAAGTTCTCCTCATCCACAAAAGGAGAGGAGGGAGCAGCACAGCTCTGCCAGGCACACATTTTGGCAGAAGTATTTTCACTGCACTAGGTTTTGCTGGTTTATTATTAAACCTGAAAGAAATGGCCCTGGGATCAGTAATTCATTTCAATACGCCAGTGTATTATTTGATTTGTATATGTAAATTTACAGGGGTGATTTCACAGCTATTGTCGAGGCCATTAGAAACCACCTTTCTTCGGTACAGTGGAGGTCTATTAGCACTGCAATAGTCTCATAAATTCAGACAGCCAAATCACGTGGAGAGCTGATTTGTAACACTAGCTATATTATTTCTATTATCTCCTTATAAAGAAAAAACATCTTATTGCATCCTAGCTATATCTGTTACTACTGGGACTGCTGTCCATTTCTTTTTTAAATGTATCCATCCATTTTTCACACACAAAGCCCAGAAATGTAATTATTCAATATCCTTTTAAAGTATCCCAAAGAAAACAAGCCTGCTTGCACATTGAGAGCTTGACCATAACAAATGAAAGTAGACTGTCCCTCTTCTCAAATTCTGGTGTTATTTGAAAGTTCAATAGTAATCCCCCCAAGAACAGATTGGGATACCTCATCTGTGCCTGGAAAACTACTACCTAGGCAATTTTTCCATTCCCAGTGGCTCATTTTTAGAATCTCCTTTTACTTCTAAATGAGGTTGCCTCCAGAAGAAGAAGAAAAAAAAAAAATCTCTGCAGGTAAGATTTACTGGGCTTCTAACTCATCTAACTAGTACATAATTATCGGTTAATATAATACTTCTCTATTTTACAGTCCAGTGAACATTACAGAAACCACACAAATACACATATGTAGTTGCAGACTCCTTAACCACCTCTCCTCAATCCTTCCCACAGCCTTCACACACAGGCTGATTTTTCACTGAACAATTCTTCTCTCCTGTTCACCTCTTCTACTCTAAGTAAGAAGAATGACTCTGGAAAAAAATACAGAAGCCCATCATCACGTGTGCATTTTAAAGCTAAACTCATTAGCTTTACTGAAGTCATTGAAGTTGCTTTGATACCATGCCAGTGCAGCACAAAGTAATTAGGCATAAAGGCATTGAGAAACACTAAGCAAACTCTACTTTCCATTGATCAGGTCCATACCACAGAGAGCTGGTAGCATCTTCTATATCCGAGCTACACAGCTCCACAGAAAGTTAAACACAGATACCTGAAATGGCACAGAGAGCTTGTGGGAGACACACCCAAGCAAAGCCCCACCCTTGACACAATCACTCCTTCACTCCCCAGTGTATCACCTCAGTTACCTGAAGGAAAAAAGGCTGATACAGGGTTTTTGAGGAAAAGATAACTTCTTCATATCCAGAAGAATTTCCTTTAGTACAAGGGAAACACCACCGCTGTGATACAGCTAGAACTCAATTACCCTCTATCAGAAGGCAAAGCACAATAAGGAATAGACATTTGTCACGGAGGCACCCCAAAAATAAGTTTAGGCGGACAACAAGGTCCAAAACAAACTTTATTCCGACCGGAAAAGTACCGCCGATAAACTGATTGGAAAACGGGGTTTATACAATTAGTTAGCACTCCAATAACATAGGACACAGGTTCAGATATTAGGTTAGGAGATTATTTGGGGTGCAGTGAAATAAGAATAACGGAGATCCACAGCGTGCATATATGCACTCACAAGAAAACAAACCAGAGCCCTCTCTGCCCCATTTTACCCTTAAAGGAGAAACACCAGCCTACTGCGGCCAGGACTTACACTTGCCTGCCAGGCAAGGAATTTACACTCGTCTGTCCCAGACGAGGACTTTACGCTCGCCTACCAGGCGAGGACTTACTAAAGCACATATTCAGTAATTTATCATTCACCCACAAGCAGAGGTGAGGTGTTCCCCATCCCGGGAAGTTACCTCAGACAACTTCTCCATCTGAGGGCAGTGACTCCGGCAGCACGGCAGACCCGCAGCTCCCAGAAGACCACACAAAGGGGTCTTTGGCGGGAACCCCATTTATAGTCTGCTCAGATCTGGCTGTGGGCATTCCAGAAGCTTCTCGGCTTCTCTGCACGCCCCCCCACGACTGTGGGCATTCGAGAAGCTTCTCAGCTTCTCTGGGCTGTGGGCAGGCTCGGCCCCTCCTCTGCTGACGACCCTGCCACCGGCTCTGGGCCTCCACAAAGAGCCATTAACTGCCCATTGAAGGCCCAGTTCTGAGAGGGGGGTGTGCAACTGCCACACGGATCTCGGGGCGTGGGGGGGGGAAAAATGCAACTGCCACACAACATCATTTCGAGAAGTCAAATATTACTTTAACAGCATGCAGGCTCTGGTATTCAGCATGACTCAAAGCATTTAGATATTTTGTTTCAATAAATACCTCAGACAGTTTACAAAGGAAAATATTCAAATTGAAGTGTTTACTTCACAGCATAAAGTTGAGCATTTCAGTAAACTCCCAGTACTGAGAAGGACAAAGAGACAGGATAACTATCAGGATTAAAGCAATTATTTTTGCCAGTAGACTATGAGGATGCACCAAGAAATACGGTAAACTAAAAAAAATGTTCAAAGGGAGGGGAAAAAAAAAAAAAAATCACTACTCTGCCCTCAGTCAATTACAAATAATAGATTCAAAAAAATGTCTCTAAGTAGCACTTGGCATCATCATTAGAAGCCTCAGCAGAACAACAGAATCCCATATTTCAAAATGCCCTGAAAACTAAAATGACAGCAGTTTAACTGCACAGTACCTTGAGGAATGTGTAAACAAAACAGATCTTAAAAAAAAAAAATCATACTGGAAGGCAAAAAAGCTCACAGCATTTAGCATATGTTAATATCCTTGACCTTAATCAGATTATTTTAAGCCATTTATTAACTTGGAGTACAGAGAAAACACTGAACTACTTTTTAGAACATGTTTTGAAAAAGAGTAAGATACCGGCTGGTGTGGGATGAGATACACGCTGGACTAACATGCTTTTCAACCACCCCCTTGAGATGATATCCTGGATCCCAGTTCCATCACTCAGACAGAAAACAGTAAATGGGGAACTCCATGGCATTTCTCGCTTACCTAGAAGAGGAGAATAGAAACAACTTTTGTGCTATGCGTTGTGTGCCACACATTGTTCTCCTGTAGAAAAGCTGTTTACTAGGAGTAATTTTGGAAGTTCAAATGTTTAGTTTGTGATGCCTTCTTAAGTGTTTATCACAGCTTCCCTCATGCCATGTCCTTACTGGTACACACACGCATGCACTTGCATGCATACACGCACAAATTCAAATACCTGATGTGAAAAAGCAACACGTTTATTTTCTTTAGGACACAAAGGCAAGGCAGTCTGCTGCATGCTTAAGAACCTTGTGGGCCAGCTGATCTAGGGAAAATAATCTCATATCACTGAGAGTAAAGATAACGATTCTCTCTCTAATTTAATCAGCATGCTGCTTAGAGCACAAATTTACTGTGGTAGTTGCAGCAGAAAAACAAACCTCATCCAGAGTAGCACACATGCAAACCAGCATTTCAATTTAAAACAAAGATATCTCAAAACAATATTTTGAGAAGAAAAACATCCCAATTGGCTTTTTTTTTTTTTTTTTTTACAATCCAGTTACTATGAAGATCAAACTTATGTTTATTTGCTTATACTGAGAAGCATGAGATGGAGACATAAGACACGGCTTAATTCGCTATCTAGAGATCTCCCAAGTTTTCAGTGTCTATATCCTGCTTCTTTTCAGATGCAGAGCTCTGTGCAATGGAGCATAAAGGAACACCACAGTCTAAAGACATCGTATCTAGAACAACTCTTCAGGGCCATAAATTAGAAGGTACAACACAGCAGAACAGAGACTGTGTTAAATGGTAAGGTTAGCTTGACTTGCTCATGATACTATGGATACTACAAATTATAATAGAAAAACTATTTCCATTCCCACTTCTGTCCTGCACAAGATACTTGTATATGAAACCCTGAGACTATCAACTCAAAAAGTGCTCAAAAAAAACAAATTAACAACCCCACCTATCCCCCACGACCACCCGTCTTTCTCGTACAACTGCCCAAACTAGAAACACATGTAAATGGCAAGTTTCAAAAAGGAGAGCTGAGGAAGTTGTCAACACAACAGGAACTTAAATGAGTGAGAGAGAAAACTGTTGTACTTTGCTGACAGTCCATGAAGACTTTACGTACCATGGTTACAATAGCAGTGGCCTTTGCCTATTATGCCAGAGCCTCATGTGGCATTAACAGATGCAGATCTGCTGGCTGAAGTCAAACTGAACTAATTGAAAAGCCGTCGTGGTTCAGCTGCCTTTTTGTTCCCTGGTACTTTTTGAGCTTTTAAGCCTTTACGATGGTGGTGCTTAAAACACCACTAATGAGAGCATCATTCTATTATTGGCAAGTCTACGAAATAAGAAAACTAAAACCAAAACTAATAAAGCTCGAGATATTAGAAAGTTTTGTGAGAGTCCATGGAAAATTAAATAAATCCCTTTATTAAAAACACTATCACTAGTAAAACTGACACCTGACTGGGCACACAGTTTTCACCTGGCATAGCAACTGACCTTCAACAAAAACCCCACCTATCCTAACAACGGATTTGTACCAAACCTGCTGTTCAATACACCTACTGCACAAAGTACTACTTGCAATCCCGAAGTCGACATTTTGCTTTAATCTTTCACTATTATTTTTCTATATGGTGTATGCTAAGCAGATGCAGTTTTCCGGTCCATTTTTTTTTTTTCTTCAAGTAAAGAGTTTTTCCTGTGTTCACAAACAACACCATGTTTTGTTTATTGGGTTTATCCTCCTATCTTCATATTCTTTCACATCCATACATTTATAAACTGCTTACTAATGACTGCAGACTGTTTATCAGTAACAAAGTTACATATAACAAACATCTACTCATTCACGGCCAGATTAGAGTATGAACTTTGCTTCTCACAGAAGATTCCCAAATTACTTCATACATCAAATCAGACAACAAAATCTAAAATAAGTACAAACAGTTTGAAGAACCCTCAAGCTACCAAATGATTATTGAAAGCAGTTGTCAAATTTCCCATACTGCAAACAACTAATGATTCTGTCCTAGATGGATCAAAGACGAAATACAAAAACAGGCTTTAAAAACAAGCAAACAAAAAAGCATTCACAAACAGAAGGACAAGTTGGGTAAGAGACATGCAGCAGCATTTCTTCATTCGTTAAATTCACACATAATTCCTAGTAACAGCATTGTTAGGGGGAACTGCTGTGGTTTTGTTTTTCCTGGAGTTTCTTCTGTAACATGTAGCTTACCTGTGGGAGCTGCAGCTCGTTCACCTTCCCAGCCATTTGTGGCTACAGACTGTCTGCCAGGGGCCAGACTGACAGCCCGCAGTCCTGGAGCCCCACAACTTCCTTCTCTTACTTTCCATCCATCCGCATTGTAATTCCCATCCACTGCACCAAAGGCACTTTTTTAAACATGACAGCTCCCAAACACACCAATTTATGACTCCGATTCACGTTTTTTGTGACCAGCTGGAGGGGGTTTTTTTAACAAATTTATTATTTTGACAGGTATTTAAGTGACAACTGATTTGCATCACAATATTTCTAACGTTTAGCAGAAAAGAAAAACTTATTTACTCTCTTTCTTTCAAAGGGTACCGAAAGAGAACTGATCAAGACAATAAAACGCACTCTTCAGCAGAGGCGTAAGCCCTGGAGAGGAAGACAAGTTATACTCAATGTAATCTTTAAAAAACAGGTCAACACGGAGCCCTCATTTAACTGAGAGACTGCGATTCCACAGGCTTTCTACTCCAGGGAACCAGCTCTGGGCTCCAGAGCCAGGGCAAGGACAGGTCCTTCCAAAGAGGCTCAGGAGGGCTGGCGGGGCAGGCATCTAGGCATCTCCCATCTGATAATTACACACTCAACTCTGCCCCAACCCAGGGAAAGCTCGGGAAAAATCTTTTTGTACAACAGGTTTCCTTTATTGAAAATTAAATTTAGGAGTCTACTAAACTGGAGGTCCACCAGCTTTTCAGTTATTATAGGTAAGTGTAGATTTAATTCCATACTGTGTATTTAAACGGAAGGAAACACAAGAGCTCGCTGTCAGTAAGTCAACACAAGTCACATCAAGCTATAGCAGTAAGGTCACTGTCAGCCAACTTCGAATTATATGTGACAAATTTGCATTCTTTTAGCAGTACAAAAAACAGTAGTCTTGCAGATGTAAACCAATGGATCTTCAACTCCAAATATCAAGAAATGGTCTACTCAGAGGTGAAAATTGGCTGGCATTATAAGATAGGCTACTGATTCAGCTGGTTTATTGAAAAAAAATAATTAGGCTCAAAAGATTAAATGGATGTTAAATTGGGAGCATATTGTTAAAATTTCTTTTAGGAGGTACAGTATTTCTTACTGCATGCTGAACTATGAGTAGGTGTTGAAGTCATTCAACCCCTTGAACAACTAGACTCCTTCAGTAGATCAAAAAAGCAATCACAGTTTGTTAACTGAATAATTTCCATGTTTTCCATCTTTACAACATCCTTTCTAACATACTCAAAATATTCCCCATGTAAAGTAAATAATAATTTACTTCAACAACATGGCAAAGAATTAGTTCATTAGTTACTAGTCTTTCTGTCTTGATTAATAGCTAGGGATAATTACTATAACATACAACAGTAAGAGACAAAATATGTCAAGTTTAAAGGCTTCTTAAAAATTGCGATCTAATATTGGTATGCCTAGTAATGCTGATGAGAAACGAGAAGAAAAAATGTCAGTACAAAATGAGAAAAGTAGTTAGCTGATCTAGAAAAGGATGTTGGGATGAAAGGGAAGAAACTGGACAAAATGGGAGAACAAAAAGAGTTATAGGGTGGGGGGCAGGGGAGAGAAAGGCAGATGGAAAATAGGATTTCACACAAAACTAGAAAACTGGAAGAAAGAAACTTTCCCTCATGAAACAGGGAAGCCAACAGAGATAAAAAGAACGAAAGCAAAAGAAATTAAAAGACCTGACTAAAACTACTCTTAGTCCAGATGAGGCAAACAGTTTAAAAGAAGAGCTGAAATAGATAATGGCCCTACAACAATTTGACATGAATGAAGCCCAAGGAAGGGGCTAAATAACTTACACACAACGACAGAAAAATCCAGTTTAAAGTGTTCAGGAAACAGTCCAACATCATATATGTGGCCAAGTGCTCACCACACAGAACACATTTGCCCTTACGCGGTCTTCAGATTTGGCACGTTGGACACAGGAATACGGAAGCGCAACACTTCAGAAGCATCTCTTCCTCACGGTCCTTTTAATCAAAGGAAGCCCACACGTAGCATATTGCATTTCCATCTCTCAGTCATAGAAACCAGGAAGGAATGCAGACTCAAAGTACAATAGCTGCCAGAATTCCAAGGCTTTTTGGTTTGGTTTTGGTGGTGGTTTGGGGAGGGGGGGCATTTTGGTTGTTTGGTTTGGGTTTGTTTGCTTTTTGTTTATGTGCGTGGTTTTTTGTTGTGGGTGTTTTGGTGGGAGGGTTGCAAGTTTTTTGTTTGTTTGTTTTGCATTTGTTTGTTTGGTTGGCTGTTTTTAAATTTCAAGACCTGAAAAGGCTCCGTTACTACCTTCCTATGGTCTGCTAAGCACAACACAAGACCTACTACAGAACAGTGCTATATCCCTATACTGTGATAATCCTTAATTAAACCACAACTGACATCTGTGCAGAAACAAGTATCTGAATTACTTACATCAGCATTGCTACAACCATTATGATGATCACTATTACACAATTTTAAGGTAGCTGGTTATATTTTACATTTGTTCCTTCTCTTGAAGGAGCAGATACTTTACCTTGCCAATAGTAGATTGCAAGAAAATATCTTCTTTCAAGCTAGTGAGATAATAAAGTAGGATTTTTAGTGCTTTTATAAATAAGTTTTCCCCTTAAAAAAAAGGAAAAAAAGGCACAACAGAATTTACTGCTACTGTCATTAACATACCTAAAAACTTGTCCTAAGAATTTATAAATAGTCCTCTGAGGTGTTCCTAATCTATCCAGCCAAAATACCAGATTCCTACCTTGAGACACAAAAAGTCTTTTTAATAATTTCAGTATTCATGTTCTTGCTGGCTTATTTTGATTAGCTATCTTTCTCATTTATCCTTGATACACTCCATGTAATAAAGCACACTGAATTTTATCTTTCTGTTCAGTACATATTTTTAATCTTCATAAATATATTCAGCTCATACTTCATTTTCCATTTTCTACTGCTTTATAATTTAGTCTTGTCCTTGAAGAAATAACCTCAATTCCATTCTTTTATCAGTTCTATGATATTCAAAAACAAGTGTTCTAATGATGTGGAAAACTGTCACCTAGTTAATGTTTTGCATTATTTGGACATTTTTCCCACTGTAGAGAATATTTAACATAATTAGTTTGCATACAGTATGTGCACATCTCACTCATCTACAAAATCAATTTAACACTTATACAGCAGTGGTGAGTTTAAATTGGAATTATCTCAAATATTTTATATATTAAGGGCATAACCCTAAAAACCTTAAGTCCACAGCACTCGCAGTGAAGTCAAAATGAATGACATATGTGAGTAGCCTGGAGAGCCTTACACCTTATCTGCCTCTCAGTTATTGTAACCTCTATTACTGGGAGACAAATATGAAGTTACACACAAAGTTTAAGCTGACATATTGCTGACACCAAGTTATTAAGTAAAAATAAATAGATTTGTTCTTTGGTATAGAATTTTAACTAATAAAGCAAGGTGGACCATACCACAAAACTTTAATCGTAAGACTACAAGGAAACACAACTGCACATTAATATATTTCAACCACAAAATCTAATATCACCAAAAAGGACAAAAAAAGACAAGATAGTCTGAAGCAAGTGATACAGTCATCTGGAACAATGTAAAGGGATGTTATTTTTGGCACCACTATTCCTAACAAAGTTCCTGGGCTATATCTGCTGAACTTGATGCTCATTCAGTTCTACAATTTGAAAGCATGTCACTAACATCACACTACTCCTTTTAAACATTCCAAAGAAAAAACTTATACTGGCAATGATTGCAAGATAAAGATGCCTAAATTATGCCTTCAGATAGCTCTGCCTAAACACAAATGTTTGCTTAACAGAAAGCTAAACAGAACTAAACTTCAAAAATTCAAAGTTTGCTTAATCTATCTATATATATATATCTCCTTTTGCATAAAACAGCCTATCAAAACAGTCAGTTTTATGGAATTCCCAAAACGTACTCATTCTTTAAATAATTAAAAATGCATATGCATTAAAAAAAAAAAGTCTTGTGAAGTATATCAAAGGATACTTTTTGAAAGACTGTTCAGTTACTACACAAAAACTTCTCTTTACACCTATGAACTTTTGAATTTTAATCTTTCTACTCAAAGCATCTAAGGGTTTTAGCAGTTACGGGTAAGTTTCCAGAT
The DNA here is from genome assembly GCA_013399365.1 of Pampusana beccarii. NCBI lineage: Eukaryota > Metazoa > Chordata > Aves > Columbiformes > Columbidae > Pampusana > Pampusana beccarii. The sequence continues at coordinate 23,171 of VWYH01009167.1, forward strand.
ATTTTTCTCAGCCAACGTTTAGAGGCATTATGACCAAAACAGTAATAAAATCTTAAATCAATTACTGAATTGGAGCAACATGCCATTATTTGCCTTTGCTGAGAACTCAAAGGAGCTTAAGGAAGTTTAGTGAGGTGTCTCCTCTAGAGCATAAACTGTGGCCCTGTTGTAGAGAACTCAAGATAATTGCTACATTTAAGATAAGAATGTTAATTTACATGGTTAACTAGTACCTGACATGTCATATTTGGAGTGCTGTAGGTCAAGCAATCCCTAGTGTGAATGAGGTTGGGGGAAATGGGATAAGGAAGGGACAAACACTGTTCCCTTTTTTTGCACCCTTGTCACTTGTTATTCTCTTACCTTCCTCACCTGCACAAGATATAACAGAGATAAGCCCACAAAAAATCCACAGAAAAAAATCCACACTTACTTCTGGAATTAACATAATTGATTCTTACTTCAAAAGCAGTCTATATACATTTTCACCCCTGCCCTTGCTTTTTTGTCATAACAGAGTAAAGTGAGTAATACTAATTAGCGGTAATATTTTAAACAAAATGAATATTTCATATATGTCATATTTGTTAAGTTTATCTACGCGTCTGCACAATTGCAAACTGATATTCAGCAACAATGGAGTTTAAAGTACTGAAACATTGCCAAAGGACTGCTAATCTCCTTCAGTTGCAATTAAAAATAGCCATCTCTTATGATCAGATTGTTACTCCGAAGACACCAGCATTCACAGAGCATTTCTGCATCAAAGATGATGAGGTGTGCAACCACATGTCTGATGCACAAAGCTCTTCTCAGAAATTCAGTAATTACCACCACCAATTCCTGCTGTATATAGTATCAACACCACTCTTTGCCCTGGCTCACTTCTCATTTAGACTTATTTATCTGTTTAAATGGAGGTATCCAGATGCAGAAGATCTCACCATGACGGCAAATCAAGTAGAACCATTGCAAGAGATATTGAGAGAATAATCTTGACCTTCTGTCCAACTTTTAAGACATGTTTGCATAGATACACATAAATACACACTGAAATGGCCACCACATCACTCGCTTTTTACGTTGTTGTCTCAAGTATATTGGAAATTGCTAGAAAGTGGTTCACCTAATCTTCTTGTAGAATACAAGTGTGTCAGGCTACACCTTCAGCAGAGTTAATCAGAACGAACATCTCGTTACGATCTGATCTAGGGAATGCAGAACAGCCCATGAAGACAGTCTGGCAAGTAGTAGCTAGAGCCCATGGCTTCCATGGGTCTCGAAGGGTGGCCTGGCCTAAAGGCCAGCACTATCTGTGGCCTTCAGATCCCGCCATCTAAACAAGCAGGTCTGAATCTTTCAAGGAAAAACAAAACAAAACACAAACTGTCTTTTTCTTCCCATCTGCTACCAGCTAATTACACATTCTATGTTTACTTCAGTTTTACAAAACATCTCACTCAAATTCTACTCCTCCATTTGTAAACATTTGCTTACTTTTTCGACTAGAAAATGTTCTTATTTCAGGGTGGGAGAAAAAAGTCCTTTTCAGTCTTTTTAAAATTTGAAATTGAAAAGGTCATTCACAACACAGAATGCTGAGGATATATTAATGCAAGGGAATTAATCAAAATGAATGAGAACACCTGACTCTGAAAATTTCTAAAGTTTAACTTCTGTTAAACCACTACCAAAAAAGTAGCATTTTTTCCCTTGACATTGTTCTTCAATTCATACTTAAGTATGTCTTTTATGATTCTGAATGGCATAACAGCCAGCAATACATCAAAATGAAAGCTGCATTTCAGATATTCCATTTCCCTATTTTACAAGCTACAACAATATTACTTAATAGGCAAGAGCTGGCTTCCTTCAACAGTCTTCTATTCACTTTGGGTAGGAAAACATAATATTCAAATGTTCTATTTGTACAGGAATTTTACAGTTTTGGAGCTCCTGCATGAGTGGAAAGAAATGAGAAGGAGCCAGCAACGTTTTAGAACAATACTTCATCGAGGACATATTTCACACTGTTCCACATTTCACTGGCTGTTCGGAGCAAGGAAAAAGAAAAAATAAGCAGCCGCTTTTTCAAAAAACAATAAATATTTAGGAGATTCCCGATTCCCCTTGGAGAGAACTTTAAGCAATAAAGTTCACTCAATACCAGACTTTTTTTTTTTTTTAGCTGCACAGCTCTAAAAATCACTTCCAACTTCAACAGCATATGCTCTTATGTTTAAATAAACATAATGTTAACATATTTTAAAAGTGGACAGCAACACTGAAAAGAGGCATAGAAAGTAAAATTCAGGAATGTTAAGCTGTAACCATGAAGATTCCATCATTACACCATTCCACCAAAAAGGTATTTTGACCTCGTTGGCAGGTTTCAGTGTGTATCTAGAGGACTGTCCTAGAAGACAGCAGTCACAGTTTAGGTAGCATCAGGGAAAAACAACTTTAATCTTTTGGGGACAGAAACTCCTTGCTGACAAGAAGCAAGGAGGACACAGGTAGGAATAGGAACCTTAAAGGGGTGAAATGTAGAATTCAGTGCAAAACTGCTTTGTCTTCAGTGGCCTCTTCCACAAGGAGGGGAGACAACAGAGGTACATGAAGAAATAAGCCCATTACAGCAGGGTCACCTGGACAATCCTGACTCGTGATATGCAGGGAGAGATGAAGTAAAAACCAGAAAGCATCTAGTAGAGGATCATGGAAGCACAGTTTGCATTTCCTTAATCAGAATTTCTAGAACACATAAGCTGACTTCTGTTGAGAACTTATTTTACCTTGTAGGTTTACACACAAATCACGTTGCTTTCAGGTTACGTTCTACACCATGTTTAAGGAACAATGTTTAAAATGTACAACTGTCTGGTTTAGGAATATGACTGAAGTGATCACTATGAAGTTTCAACTTTGGGCTTTACATTCGAAAATAAACACCTCTAAAAGCAAGGTGGGAATAAAGCATATAATCAAAAAACAGAGTAAGCAATTAAGAAATTAAGTAAGAAATTAATTACAGTTCCACTTCATCCTCCATTTATCTACTTTGTACAAGTTAAAACGTACTCAAAACCTCTTTCAAAAAAGGATTAGAAGCATATTTCTCTACTCAACAAAAAAGCAATGGTATAGAATACTGTAGAATAGGGCTGAAAACATTCAAGTTCACTTGCCTGTACGCAAAGGAGACTTGGATTCCCTGTTATTTAGAAGTGACAGCTACATAAATCACTCTGAAGAATATTCAGAGATTCTTTTGAGTTTCAGAAGATGACAAAATTGCATGCATTAACAGGTCAGACGTATACCTAACGTATTTCCAGCACCAAGCAGAAAGAAACCAAAGACATTTCCCTCCCAAAAGCAGCCTGAGGAAAGTTTTGAAATGCAAAAAAAGTGATGCAGAGGTTAAAAGCATCAACTGGTCACAGATTTAGACCAATATATATTTGTATCTGCTATAGACTAGGGGTGTGGGAAACACAGACACTGGAAAATCAGTCTCTATATGAACAAAATTTAAAAATAAAAATAAAATATAAAATAAAATATAAAATAAAATATAAAATAAAATATAAAATAAAATATAAAATAAAATATAAAATAAAATATAAAATAAAATATAAAATAAAATATAAAATAAAATATAAAATAAAATATAAAATAAAATAGCAAAGAGTAGATTTCTGTCCATGACATTCTTGTTCTTGCTCTCATGCTCTTTAAGTGTAAGAGGTCTTCATGTTCATTCAACCTGGCTGAACACCAAAATAACACACCACTGAAAAAAACAGGGACACGTTATTGAATACGATATGAAAATTCATCCTACCTTTTTGCTAGAAATTGTATCAGGGGTAGGAGTGGGGCAGGCACAAGGGAATGTGATCAATTCTTCCACAAGGTAAAGGGAGCTGTCTGTCCCAACAGAGAAATTCAGAATATTTCAGGTACGAACTTACTTGAAAGACCAGCATGTGACCCCATGGCACAGAAAAGGAGTCAGATTAAAACTACCAACAAGAAAAGAAATACAAAACACCATAGGGCCAGAATAGCAAGAAGTCCCATTAAAATGCTCCTCTACAGGATAAACACCCAGTTTTGGTGCTCACTGCCATATCTGGAAGCTTTACTTAACTCCACGGGTCCAATGCAGCCAGATCATATAAAACACAAGTTGTGGACAACCAGCCCCAAACACCTTTGAGAATTATTATAGGTAATCTTTCTGCAGCTTAACATTATATCAATGTATGTATTATAATAGTCTACAGTAAATAAACAGGTTGGTAGGTACCTGTATCATCAGGTCATAGGAAATTTGTTCAGGTGAAATACAAAGCTTTCGTGTCTGCCCTTGAGAAACACATGGAATCATAGGTTAGGTTATGGTTGGACTCAATGATCCTGAGGGTCTCTTCCAACTGAAATGATTCTAACTCTAGCACTAAACCATGTCCCTAAGAACCTCATCTAAACGCCTTTTAAACCCCTCCAGGGATGGTGACTCCACCACTTCCCTGGGCAGCCTGTTCCAATGCCTCACAACCCTTTCTGGGAAGAATTTTTTCCTAATATCCAATCTAAACCTCCCCTGGTGCAACTTGAGGCCATTTCCTCTTGTCCTATCACTTGTTACTTGGGAGAAGAGACCAACACCCTCCACGCTACAACCTCCTTTCAGGCAGTTGTAGACAGTGATAAGGTCTCCCCTCAACCTCTTTTTCTCCAGGCTGAACAGCCCCAGTTCCCTCAGCCGCTCCTCATCAGCCTTGTGCTCCAGGTCCCTCACCAGCTCCATCACCCTCCTCTGCCCTCTCTCTAGTATTTCAATGTCCTTCTGATGATGAGGGGCCCAAAACTGAATATATTTTAATCCAAATTCAGATCAAGATCTCGGATGTTTTCTTCTGCCATTTCTGGCATTGTTGGCTAACCAATGCTTTTTGTTAAAGTTTTTGGAACACCTAAAACAGTCATGCATTCAGTTTTTGTTAAGTATGCAAAAATAAAGTCTCAATTTTTTTTCCCTACCCTCATTTTTCTCTACTAGGACTGAAAACCATTATTTTCCTACTCTAGAAAATGAATTATTAGTTCTGTTAACAGTATTATATTTATCTGAACAGTTTGCAAAAAAAATAGATTAATACAATTATTTAAAAAAAAAAACACAATGGAAGAATAGAACAGCTTTAATTTTAATTAAAATTACTTACAATGAAGCAGTTTATTAATGTTCAAACTGTGAACGAGCATCAGGCTGAAACTCAAAAAAAAAGTCTTATATCAGGAAACAGCAATATGAATTCTGCTGCCCAGACTAGATCAAGGACTACCAGGTAAGTCCATGAGCTCTGGCTGCAGCAATGGGAGTCCAGGCCATAAAGGGAACCCAAGTCAGATAGCTAGTAAATCAGAGGACAACAAGAATTTTGTGCTACCACTTGTCCCCATGCACATCAAAATAGAAACAAAAATAATAAGACAAATAAACCTCAAAAAAAACCCAGCAAAGCCCTGCATCTTTGTAGATTCCCAGGGGCCGAATCCCACCCAGATGACTTTTTCTCCTCCCCCAGCTTCAGAGTTTCCACAAGTGCTGGAAAGCTCTACTGACAAAACTTGTGCCAGAATAGAAAGGGTAGAAGACTGGGTCTTCACATATTCCATGACATGGAAGGATGAGAAATTCATAACTTCCTTGCACAGGTCTTACATTTCTGAGTCTGTGACACTATTTGGATATGTCTTGTCATTTCAAGATTAGCAATTTTAAAATCAGTATGATTTTGCAAAACAAAATCCTATATCTACTATTTGTGGCTTAGCAGGGAGGTGGGGAACCAAACTGAAAACCAAGAAAAAGCTTTACACTTTATTAGGAAGATAAGGGGAGAAATAGCATTTTCTTCCCATTTTAAAATCTGCCAGATAAAAATTAGCATGCTTGTGTTGCCTTTCTTAAGAATAATCCTTCTTTCTCTGATGAGAATAGTTTAACAAAAATCACTTTTATTTCAGAAACAAGCAACATGTCAAATAAAAGCAAACTAAATAAAAAAATTTCTTCTCTCCAGGCCATAGACTGCATAAGTTCTCAAGCAAAGGCTATCAGGCTCCCTTACAAAGGTCAAACTTCTGTGGTATTTAAACCCTCTGATTATTATTAATAGCCTATGACTTAGCCCACGGCACCTTTTCTATAACGTACCAGCCTTTCCCAGCACTAACTCGCAGTGTGGGTGAGGACATCATAATGCAGCAGCAGGTGAGGGCTCACCTGGCTGCCCACCAAGAGCCCAGCAGCTGGGTGAGGACCAGGCTGCCACAGAGATGCTGCTGTCGTATCAAGCCAGTCACCTACACTTATGTCCACAAAAGCTCCACACGTACCTCTGGATTGCAGCACGGACAGAGTCACTGCTTTTCAGGCTTTTATTGGCATAGATTTAATTCCCCACAGGCAATTCTCCCGACTCAAGAGTATTTAGCATTCCAAGTAATTGTGTCAAGTGTTCAGCATTAATATATAAAAACATACTCTTGTTCCTTCTATTCACATCTTTTTCAACAGGCTAGATAAACACCTCTCTTTTAATAATAACTGTTCAAATGTTAATTTTTTTTTGCCACAGGAATCCTGTTTGTGTTCTAGTTTCTCAGCAGAGTTCTCAACCCTAAAATTACTTCAAAACATTAATATTATAGCTTAAAGAATGGAGTAGAGTCTTTTTTTTCCACTTGCAAGTTAACTGAAACGGTGAGAAAGAAGTGCAGCACAGCTTGTTCGAGCCAGCACCAGAAAAAGTATCAGATCCTGCCTTTCTAATTCATCACACTGGAATCACTGGTGACTGCAAAAAGAAAGATTCCACAACAAAACACAGCAAGCACCAATACCTTAAACCCATTTTAAAAATATACAATAGGTCTTTAAAGTGTTCAATGAGGCTTGCAGGATCAATTAGAAGACTTCGCCTGCACATATGTCCACACCATGGATCAGAAAAGAATGACAGGTAGGGAAAAAAAAAACATCAGGGAACACAGAAGTTCTTGTCAGGAGCCTGACTGAAGCTCCTGTGGTCATTAAAGAGAAATGCAGAAGGAGTCAGAAATATTCTAAACAATAACTTGGCTTCTGATAACTGCCATGTGTCCAGCATTCCAGACATAAGTCTTAACTCCCTAAAAGTTTAAAAGTATAAAATGTTCCAAAAGAAGAACACAGGGTCAGTACATGCAGCAACAAGGAGGATACATCCAGGAAAACCTATGCCACCCTAATGCTCTTCCTCCCATTTTTATTCTGCCTCTTCAGCCACTTTCACTTAAACAACCAAACCCCCCCACATTTCCTTACTGCTAACAAAGAATCAATAAGCTTGTTAACAAACTTCGGAATTGCTTGAGATGGCCACACAAAAATGGCTACTAAAATAGTGTTGAGCAGAGCAGAATCTACCAAAGCTTTGATAAAACCCAGACCAAGTAACACCAACTACTCACACTGATGAAAAATACCTTGCTCCTCAAAAACAGAAAACCCCATCAGTAAAAACTGATCATACACTCTTTCTCTAAAATCCACTCTAAAATGCCAAATGTTGGCCTCTCACTGAAACCCATTGTGCCCATGGACTACACTAACATTCATCTTCAAAATGTCCCATTAGAGTTTAAGTCTGTTTATTTAACCTTCCTATGCATCTAGGAGATATCCATAAAATCAAAGACTGTGTCAGCTAAAAGCAGTTCCACCTACTGATTTTGAAATGGTGGTATGTTCCTGGCTATTTTAGGAAAAGGGGGGAACTTTTTTTTAAAGGAACCAATGATTTTTTTTTCCTTTCACCTCAACTTTGTAGCACATCAATAAGCCACCATCACCAAAATAACTCCTGCAAAAAGGGAGACGGAGTGACCAGCTTCTGATTCATCATAACGACCGATAAACCTGCTCAACAAATTAGTAGCACTACATCACGTAATCCCTGCTCCAAAGAAATCAAACCACCTGAGGCTGGTAGGACTTTGGAGCTTGCCACTCAGGTACCTTGCTGTGGTAATACCCGCAATGCACTTAGCAGAAATAGAATTAATTGTCTTCCTTTAAAGAGTTGCTCCATTAGCACTAGAGTGTCAGGCTGTGATAAAAAGGAGACATCACTGGCAATGCTGAGGCTTATCTTCTCTCATGGGAATAATTGAGAATGTTCTTATATTAGGAAAGCTTTTATACTGTTCTAAAACAGTACATAGATATCTATTTTCATTCCACAAGCTTTTGTGTTCCCCATCTGTTCTATTCTTCATAAATATTGCTCTAAAGGAAAGGTCAATGGCAAAAGTCTACAGATACACTCAATATCAGGCAGACTTTTCAAACAGTCAAGATGAGCTGAAATCTAAGAACTTGAGGAGGCCAAGAACAAACTGAACACCAGATGCACGTGATAAAAAACAAACAAAAACAACAAAAAAGATCCTGGTCAATCCTTGCCTGTGATTAGTGTTACCAGTCTTCTACAAGCAGGCACATAATAGTGGATTTCAAATCTTTGTATGAAAGAACTCCTTTGTACTGGAAAAACAGGTAGAAATTTGTCCTGGTTTTGTTAAAACCAAGACCAGTTCTCTTTTAGTGAATTTTCCTTTCAGCTAAGCTCTTCTAAGTACTTTCTAAACAACTGCATGTTTTTTGAGACACTTTGCTCTGGAGCTGGTAAGGGTCACCAACAGAACACAGAAGAGCCCCATGTTTAGATT
>VWYH01009173.1:0-18850 GCA_013399365.1 Pampusana beccarii
ACTCGCTAGTACAACTGGTAGTACCTGTGGTCACCACCTGCGTTTGTCTCTGGGCTCTGGCCTGGACACTGGGGTGGCAACCTCACTGGGTCACTATGTAGCATCATACGAGGTAAACTGCTGATGAACATGCCAGATGACAGATGTAGTGGTTACTGATTGGGGTAGCAGTACCCCTGAGAACATGGATTGGGATGGGCAGGTCTGCTGTGCTTTGGGGTTTCATTTGAGCCAACTGGAGTCTTCTAACCAAGGCAATTAAGACTGCGCTTTTATGCATACACCCATTTTTTTGTTTTGTTTTTAATTTTAACAGAATGTAAGGAAATCCATAAATAACTATGTGAGCAAAAGAGGAGCATACATACTTAAATACTGAAAATGTGCTTGGGCTCATTTTAGTCAGAAATTGGAGGAATTGGGATTTTTTTATTACATTTTGGGTGGTAGGCTTTAACAATTCCATTTCTTTCAGCTGACTCACACCCAGAGGGTGGTAGGTGTTCAGAGTTCATCTCAGTTACAGATTTGCTTTCAATTAACAGTTATTCAGTACTGTTCCTATCTACTACTGTTACTGTATAAAATGTTAATGGCTTTCATTTCACTTTCCTGAAAGACAATCAAAGCTGATTATTCGATGAGTTATATGGCATTACTGAGCTCCTACATGACAGCTTACTGGGGTTTTTTAGCATTTCTCTGTTATTCAGAACTTTTTGTTTAAATAAATGAGAATATTTTATATATCCTTAGAGCAAGGACATTTGGGATACAGGGTGCAGCGGATGACATGCTGTTTGGTCTGTGTTTGTAATCTTGCGTGATACAGGACACCCTAAAAGTTGTGAGTTTAACTTTGTATTTCCTGAATGGAAGGCTTGCTTCTGTCCCTTGTGTCGCACTCCTTGGTAAACTGCAGTGAAATGAAGAGCCTGAGTCAGCCTTTCCTGCACATATTGCAAGTTTAAAACAACCTATGAGCATAATTAATGTGACTTTATTTTTCCATAGTATGTTAAAGTATATTGTATCATAGCTTGAAATTTCATGTTGGTTTCTCTTGCAAAGATCAAAAATATTATAGTGGTAAACTTGAAAGCAACAAATCCAGAGAAAATATTTGCTACCCAAGAGTCTACTGAAATACAGTTATCACAGGTCCAGACAGCTTGGCACTAAGAGAAGCTCATGAAGTTTTTTTGCCTTTAGAACACCATTCAGATCTAATCCTGAAGTGGCTGCTGGCTAAATCATGAGCCTGACTGCTCTGGGGCCTGCAGGACACATTCAAAGCAAATATTCAAGTCTCATTTCTGTCACTCTTCAAGCCAAATTCCTGCATTAGCTACTTGTCTTCAGCCACTCCTTGCACTTTCGCAGCTCTAAACCATGACAGATTTGGAGGGATCTCCAACAGAATTAATCTCAAGGACTATATAGATTATGATTTGTGTGGGATGCCACATTGCTATGAATTTCCATGGAGCCGAGTGCATGTCATCTCACAGGACTGTGTTGATCTTCAGAAAGTACCATTCTGGCTACTTTCCTTACTCTTTAGAACAAAATGTACTTGTTGGAACTATTGGTTTNGCAAGAAATTACAATGCCTAGTAAATAGAGCAGGTTCTTTACGCTCATTATGGACTATTGTGTCAAAATGCTTTTCTGACTTGGGAGTAACACCCATAAATTTGTTAAATGTGTGTTGAGAAGTGTGTATTTGACCTGGAGAGAAAATAATTACTACAAAAGAGATCTCTGAGGAGTAAAAGGGAGTTAGATATTATTTGGTCTTGGAAATTGCAACTTGTGTGACTCTTTGATCTGACCAATGGCATAAGAAGTGAGCATGTCGATGTTAAAATGACGCAGGCTCAGCAGGCTGGGGTGAGGGCAGAGGGATTGTGCTACTACTTGTTACCTGTACGAAGTTTGATTTTCTTGTTTCTCCATGCCTTCTCTCCCTGTCCCCACTGCCCCCCGAATATTCTACACCGCTTTGTTCCTCAGCGTATATGAAGAAATAATGGTTTAGTAAACCATTAATGGTCTTTCTGTATGATTTAGGTTGGAATTTCATATGCTTACTAGATCAACACGTGACACAATGGAAAAATAATGGGCACATCGGTGATTTCTCTGCACCTTTCTGCCTTGACCCTAGAGACTGCTGAAGGAAAAAATGGTTTCTAATATAAATAGAGATAACAGGACCAAATTGAGTAACAGCTGCTGAAGGACTGCTCCACTAACCATGCCAAAGAGATATTTCATGTTCTTGCTGTGTTTCTTTGGTCTGTTCTGCACAGTACTCATGCACTGAGATCAGGCAATCTCGGTATTGTAGGGGTCTGAGGAGCCTCTGATGACAAGGACGTTTTCAGCCATGTATTAAGATAGTCTTTATGTCCCCTTTGCACTGCTGCTGTAACACCAAAGGAATGTAAAAATATCTGAAAGTGATGTTATTTTGGTCTGGTTTTCATAAAACAGAATTGCATTCTCCGCTTGAGCCATTTTAATTTTATTTTTCGTTTCTTAGTTCTGCAAATCAGAGATTTTTGTGTTTCGCAAAAGAGAGAAACTTGCAGCAATCAATGTTGTGCCTTGCAACATCTTTTCTTTGTGAAGTAGAATTATTGCCTAACAAAAAGCAGAGATTGCCCTCAACTAGTATAGACTAGGACATCAGTGGTCAAATGATGTCTTGGCAGCTTGCCCTAGAATAGGCTACCTAAAATTCTGGATCATTTGTCTCCCCCATCGTCACACATCTTGTAAAAGAGCTGGTGATCCTTAGAGACTCCAGAAAGCACAAGGAAATAGATTGGTTAAAAAAAAAAAAAAAAACAACAAACAAAACAAATGTGAGTACATTATGCAATTGTTGGGCATTAATTTTGATAGTATTATAATCACCTTTCTGATTGCACCACAATAAATAGAGACTCAGAGTCAAAAATAGCAAAATCTGTTTTTCCTCTTTTTGCAGGCGTGATGCATGAGGATGACTTCTTTTTAGAAACCCACAACTAAGGGAAGGAAGTGATGAGGTGAAAACGGACAGATACTGATTCTGCACCAGAGGGTACTGTTCTTAACATAGAAATAGTGTTTTTAATTTGATGCTCAAAATAGCATTTTTTGGAGTGGTACTGACACTGTGTGACTGACGTTAATACATCTAAGTGCATCTTTAATTGCACGCCAGTAAAACAAATGTTAAATTCCTATGTTTACATATTCAGCTAGTGGGGTTAGTAACAAGGCGAAGACTAAATGCAGCTCTTCTGGTTAGAGAACAAACAATACTCACTAACAACAGAAGAGACAAAGATTGTTGTAGGCTCATGGTTGTATCATAACTGGAGTACTGTGCCCCTGTAACTGTAGTTTTGGTTCCCCAGACCATTTCTATCTGTATCTAGCAAGAGATGTCTTGCCTACCTCTGCATCTTTCCTTTTGTGGACACAAAATAATAAGAAAATCCAATGCACATGGGCAAAAGAAGCTGCAGCCAAACTGTGGTACTCTTGACGTTTTCCAGCAGAACATGTAAGCTTGTAAATCACTGCCAGCTCAGGCTGGGGTGACCCATGGACAGAGTTTCAGACTAATATGTAATTCTTAAGCTGTTGAACTTTAAGGAGATAGCAGTTGTGTCTCTTTTCACAGACTGAATATGATTTGTCTGTACAACAGGAGCACAATTGGCTTATACATATTACAATGATCTGTGTACTGGGAATATTATGGGCTTTTGCCTTGTATCTACTTTTGCCTTGCATCTAGCAGGTGACGTAAATGCTAAGCTGTCTGTTGAATTAAGTGGAGTTAGGGTTGCCTCATGGTTTATATTACAGACCACCTACCTGATGTTAAAACACAGAAATCAGTAGCAGCAGGAATNGCATATTGGTCTCTTAATCCACTTGGAGCGCCTTACAGGGCTGGAACGTTTTCTGAAAGAGTCAAGTTCTTCATAGCATGTAACTTTTTTTTTTTTTAATTGTAACTGCACCTATCTTGATAGTGGCTGATACGATTTTCCTGTCTGTAGTCTGCAGTAAGCTGATTCTAGATTTCAAGAGAAATGCTGCAGAAATATATTTTTTATATAATTTCTACTGTTCTTTCAAATGGCAGTTTGCAGAATGCATCTGGGTGTACAGCTAATGACCCATGAGCAATAAGCAACTGTTTAAGTAAAATACACTATGAAAAAGCTTTTACCAAACAGCATTTTAATATTTTTAATAGATTTTCCATTGCAGCCTCTTTGTAACTGGATTAGTTCTCTGATGTGTTCTGACAGAGCTGTTGTTAGGGATACTCCATTAACTTTGTCTGTCATCTTATTTTCCCCAGTATCCAGCATAACACCCTTATATTTAATAATTTATATTGCTATCAGTGTTGATTTGTAAATGTGCAAATTATAATTAACAATGGCCACTACTATTAAATATTAAATCATTCTTGCAGCCTATATTTTCCACAGCAGATGGAGCCCTGCAGTATGCAAATAGACTTTCCTTAAGTAGTCAGCAGTTTTTACCAAAATTTTGGCTTTTAAAACACATCTTTTTTGTTTGCTTTATGTTTTCTATAGCATTTAGGTTAATATTTATTCACTGCAGATTCTCCTTCTCCCCATAAGAATTTCATGGACTATTACATTCTAGCACTGAGGTTTTGTTTCACTTCATTAATAGCTCCTTAATCATATAGCCTGCTTGTAAAGTACAAACGCTTGTTATTTGCACTTATGCTGCAGTATTGCATAAGAGGCATTTAGTTATATTTTAATATGTATAGCCGAAGCAAAAATGCTGGGCACACCAACGTAGTTTTTAATTTGAAAACAAATCTACATGCACAGGTTTTTTCCCCAGAATAAGCAAAAGCATTTATGGTTTTATATTGTGTCTTAAACATTCCATTAAATGTCATCAGCTGATTCAGGAAAATGTATTGCAAAAATACGAGAGAACTGTAAAGTGTGTAAATGTAATGAATGCTTAGGACACAGAAGGGATTGGAAGTCCAACATTTATCAGGTAACTATAAAACAGCAAGAAACATTGATGGAACATTACGTTTTTCTAATATATAGTATCTTAAGCATGAAACTCTTATTTTTGGTGTTTACTGCTGTGCTGTTTTATTAAAGAACACTGATCCAGAATTAACATAGCGTTTCTAACATCAAGAGGAATCTGAAAGGCAAGCACTGTTATTCAGGAAATGGTTTCACTATCCAGCCGAGCAATTGCAAATGAAGATTTTTCAAATGATCGACTCAGAGATTGTATCCTAAATAAGGGTAACCCAGTTTTTTTCCACATTTTTAAATGGACACTAGAACATAGAGCTCAAGGACATTAACTGCCACATTAACCAAAGAGTAATGAAAACTTCTCTGAATGAACATTTCAGTGAGCTGAAAACGGCCTCAGTGATGTAGAACTGAATTGTAACAAGTTAGGGTCTTGTCTTTCTGCTGTTTTTGTAGGAGTTGGAGTTAACACGCTAAATGGGATCAGCGGCAGCAGGTGACTGGGTTGGACTATCCTGGAATCCACACTGTGAACACTCACTGGCAGTGTGATACCTCTCATGACTCTCTGATACCATATACTCATAAGTGTTAACCTATGTTAAGGTGAAGTTGTAAGTGATGCTGGAGTAGAAATCTGGGCCAGAAATTCCAGCTAGTCGGAGCAGGAGCAGCTCAAAGCCTTTACCTCTACCCATAAGGTACTTTTGCCTACACCCTATATGAGGAGGAATCCAGATAACAGGGCAGGGCCTGGTGCTAACCGCTTGAGAACAATTATTGTAATTTAAAATGTGTTATTTGTATAATAAGAAAGTAAAAGACCTGTTTCCTGTTTGTTCAGATTTATCAGCTTTATTGTTACTGTTAAGAAGAAACGTGATCTGAAGGATGCTGCAGGGATGAGAACTTCAAAAGGTGAAAGTAAGTTTTATAAAGTGAGCACCAAGCAGAGAAGAATTGCTGTAGTTGGGATTCTGTTCGACATCCACACCGTGGCTTGCAGGAGAGCACAGACTGACTCAACAAAGCAATGGAAGTCCCAGCAGCAGTCTGCTGGTGCCACCTGGGACTGTATGTGGCTGGACTTCTGTGTTAGCCAAGTGAATTAGCCTCCACAGAACTTGGACCTGAGAGAACAGCGTTTTCATCAAGAGCCTTCAGTCTGTGCTTTTCTATAAATCTGCTATTATATACCCAAGACAATCTTGATATCTTTGATGCTTCTGTGTGATTTCTACTGCAAAGAGAGGTTCAAGGAGGCAGAAATTTGACCAGTTTATTGAAATGAAAAGGATGCATATAACTTTAAGTATTACAGAAAGTTGAATTTCAGCAAAATTTCTACCAGAGTCAGGCTAATATTTGTTGTGAACAGTTTAGTCACTGAAATACCTAGCGTGTTTCCTTGTGAAAGGAACTTCATAGGAACTTACATGGCCTTGCAATGTATTTTCACTCCGGAAACTTTCATGCTGCACCTAGGAAATAGTTGTATCCTTCTCTTTATCTCCTTACAAAGTCCCACTGCAACTGCTGTTACTCACACACACAGTACAGAACTAATCCCTCCCCTCGCTTTGAACTCCCGTATGCCCAGTGTTCTACACTCTTGCCCAGCTTTGCCCCCTGACTTTGAGTATCAGCCCTGCTCTTTGAGTCCTGCCGTCTAGAGCAAAGAATTGTACTTGCTCAGGTAGCTTGGGCACGGCTGCACTTCAGCACTTCCACTTCTGTAAAATGGGCCTGATCATTTTCATGTGTGCAGGACACTTGATATTGATGTATTTCCTGCCTTTCAGTGTAATATATCATTGATGAAGATGTTGGACTGTACAGCGTCACGGTTTTCCAGCATACGTCCCTCCCTCTGAAGCGAGAGTTCTGGTATGCAGAACCTCTGAAAATCTGTTATATAGTGACTAATGAAAGAATTCACAGGCAATTGGATGTCTCGATATCAGATCAAAGGAAGATGCCAGGGAAGAGGGCCTACTTTCTTTAGGTTCAGAAACACAGTTGAGTGAAAGCCATTAGAGTATTCCTATTTAGAATCAGAGGAAATCCTCTCTGGAGAAGCTAAGGAAACATGAGCATATTTCAGTCAGTCACTGATATCCCACTTAAGCCTTATTTAAAATCTGTCTAAGGAGGAACTGATATTTCATCTGTGAAGCTAGTATTTTTCTTAGAGAAGAGTAGCTAGTTAGGAGTATTTTAATTATGTTGAACAATTTAAATGGCTATATTTCTTCACTCCTTTCCAGAAACCTCACTGTTCTCAATGTTAGAGATTTGGATGTTATAAATTCTCCAGGAAGCACTCTTTAAATTTCAATTTTTGTATCTTTGAGGCTTAAAATAAAAGCATTGGTAAGGGCTGTGCATCACTACCCTTGAAATCATTCAGTACTTTTTTTGGGGGGGAATAGTCAGTTATGACTGATGGGCAATCTACAGGAATTTACAATTAAGAGAAAGAGAAGCAGGACTCCTAAGTAAGTATTCATTTTTGCCCCCCAAATCCTGAAGCTCGGTTCATTCTCAGCAGTTAAGTGACCAGGAAAGCTTAGAGAAAGCTTTGAAAAACTAGGAAAGGTCTTAGCAGTTTTTCTGTCTCTAAATGGATGTACATTGGAAAGGAGAGCAGGCTGCGGCTGCTTTTCAAGTGTATATGTTTACAGTCTTACTGTATCTTTGCGTGACCGAAAAGATGGAATATCTGGGGTGGGAACTTTAGTGGAACAATATTTAGAATTCAGGGACTCCTAGAGTAGACAAGGGCAGATCTAAATATAAATGTGTAAATTTTTGAAGTTTACAGCTAAATCAAACACAACTGAAATTAATAACACCTACAGAAATGGGGTACATTATGAAAAAGCATTTCCTGAGACTCCATCTAATCATAATAAAGCTAAACATGGGATCTGTGATTCTGATCACCAAGGCTGAAATTCCTTTCTTATAATATTAAAAACGTAGAACACGACGTAGAGTTCCTGTTTACAAAGAGGACAATTTTATAGCGGTGTGGAATTTTACACCTGGTAATATTTTGTTATTATGAACTTTAAATTATTACCTTTCCCTGCAAAGTAAAACAAGAGACTTAAGTGCCCGAGCAAAGTGCATACCTAGTTTCAGTCACGTGAAAGATTTTGAATTGTAGACAAACTCTTCTTTTTTTTTCATGTTGGTTAAAGCTGTGTGTTTGTTCTAAGTGCTAATGGTAATGAACTGTGCTGAAATCCAGAAGACACTACAAGGGCAGAACCTCATTATTTTTGTTTTGGACATACTGTTTGAAGAGTTTCTAAAGTGACCTAGATTTTCATCAGGAATTTTCAAATTTGAGAATATCTGAGCTCTACTTAAAGAGTGTGGTTGATGCATCTGTGGTAAATTTTATCATACAGCATTTTCATTTAATTAGACTGTGAACTCTCAATGACTTCCTGAGAGTAAATTTTCATGAGAGGAGAATTAGAAAACATTAGATGAGGTAAAGGACTTGAGTATACTTGTCCAGAAGAGATTGATAAGAACATAACTAGGACAGCTGTGAGCTGTGCTTTAAAATTGTAAATGATGCAAGTAAGTGATTTTCACTTCTGATTTTAAATAGTCTCAGAAATTGTCTTCTGTGAAAGCTTTTTGGAATTATGTTTTGTTTAGTAATCAGAATCACTATATATGAAGTATTCTGCAGTGCATTCTGTACAAGGAGATGGTGAGAACTGGATTTGCTCAGCTTCAAGAAGAGAAGGCTAAGGGAATATCTTATTGCTGTCTACAGCTACCTAATGCAAGAATCTAGAAAAGACAGATGCAGGCACTTCTCAGAGATAGACAGTGGCAGGATGAAAGGCAGCAGACCAAAGTAGAATACAAAACGTTCTCATTACATAGAAGGATCTTTTTTTTTCTTCCCATGAGAGCAATCACTAACTGGAACAAGTTACCCTGAGAGGTTGTGGACTCTCCTTACTTGTGGATGTTTAGGACTTGACTGAACCTTGTCTTGTTGACTCTGCTTTGAGTAGGGGGTTGGATGAGATGATCTTCTGTGGTGCTTTCCAACACAAATTATTCTATGGTTCTGCTTTGTGCTGTATTTGGAGTTTCAAGAGAGCACATTTGAACTCTTTCAAGACTCAGTTTTGCAAATCCTCTTCCCGTCCTTCTAGGCTTGTATCAGCATGTAGGGGCCAGCTAAGATGTACAGATTGTGCAGGTAGTGGTTCCATAAACTGCCTGGAAGATAGACTGCTGTATCAGGGCCAGGTTTTAAGACTACATGATAAGCTAGAGAATAATGGAGGCTGAGAGACAGGGAATGAGAGAAGACTCTTTCAGCAGAGCAGACACCACTGATGCCCCTGGGTCTGGCAATCCCCTGAGAAACCAGGGGAGCCGGAGTAGCAGGTGTGTCCCTCTTGGTGACATCAGGCAGGGCTCTGTGGAGCAGGACGCAGGACTGGTGCGGTAATCACAGCCATGCAGTAAGCAGGTCTGAGTGGAAGAAACCCTCCAGGGATTTGTGTAGATCTTCCTTAAAGGTCTCTGGGAAAAGCATTTCATTTCCTCTTAGGAGAGGAAGGGTGACTGATTTCCTTCCTAGTTACCAATATAGCTTCTAAGAGCCAAAACTATCTGTACTGAGTGATCATAGCATGCAGCCAGCCAAGGCAAAAGACAAGCAGCTCAGCCACAAGGGAACATCATTGAAAAGGGGTTGATTTGTCTTTTAATGCTATTGGTTATGTCCAGGTCACCACTTAAATATTAATTTTCTGCTCATCAGAAGAGGCACTAGTTGTGCAGATGATAGGACAAAACTGACAGTCAGGTGGCCCAGCTTTTCTCAATGCAGCGAGAATGAGAAGAAATAAGACACTGAAACCTAAAAATATTAGTAACAATGCATTAGAAGTACTAGAAAATACTTACTCTTCCTCACAAAAGCAGAAGTCCAGCTGTGAATATAACTCAGCAAAATCTTCCTCAAACCTTTTCCAACTTTATTCCAAAACAGTGTGCTAGATTTTCAGGTTTTCTGTAAATATAGAAAAGGGTATGTTTATCCATAGGCTCCTTGAGGTACTTCCTGTGTTTTCTGTTGTCATTTGAATGATGTAGTGGCCTGATTTACTCTGCTGTGCAATGCTGAAGCTTTTGATTGATGTTTCATTGAATCATAAGATAACTCATTGCCTGTTGTCCAGTGGATAGAAGATTAACACTGCAGGTGTTCAAGCTGCCATAAAATGCCATTATAAATATATGCAAAAGCTCCACTTCAGTGTTATAAGACTGCATAACTAAAATACTAGTAATTTTGTTTAATTTTTGAAGGCATTTTAATGATTGCAACCTCACTTTACACTTCCTTTATCTTTGGAAGAACTTGCATCTGATGGAAGGGCAGATGCTGGGAGACAAGCATTTCTGGAGGGTGGCAGGGGTAACATTTTGATACAGGTATTGGAAGAGCCAGCTGGTGTGGTTCACAGATGGATCTGCTGCTTCTCACTAACAAGGAAGGATTGGTTGAGGACATGGTAATCAATGGTAGCCTTAGCTGCGATGACCATGCAATAGCGGAGTTCAAGATCCTGGGTGCAGTGAGGACGGAGGGTGGCAGAGTGCAGTCCCTGGACCTTGGGAGAGTCAACTTTGACTGATCGAGGAAACTAATGGTCAGATCCCATGGGCGGCAGCTCTGAAGGGCAAACACGCCTGGGAAGAGTGGCAGGTTTTTAAGGACAGTGTCATCCAAGCACAAGAGCGTCCATCCCAATACTCAGAAGAACAAGTTGATGTATTGGCTAAGCAGGGAACTAATGGCAGAGGGCCAGAGCGCAGATGTTCCTCTGGTAAGCAGCTAAAGATGTATGCATTTTTTTAAAGAGAATAATGCCTAGAATATTCTGTCATAGTGGAATAGTCAGACTTCATTGAAGGGTCTGGCCAAACCCTTTGGTCTCTGGTGGTCAGTTCCTGGAAATTCTGTAGAGAAATCTAGGCACTGTCCATCTGTACTGCTTCATTTTCTCTGCCAGTGTTTCTGCAACATACCAGTCTATGTTATTCCTTAATTTTGTTTGCTTACTTAGAGCTATACTTCTGTACCAGGAACCACCAGGTAATATGAAAATGGCCAAGATGACAGAGGCTGCGTTTTTTCCAGATTGGAAGGAGAACTACAACAATATGGTGCCACATGTGAGCTAAAAAGCCTACTCGATGCAAAGTTCCTACACTGGGAACAGCTGCAGTGCCGTTGTTTTAAAGCTTCTGTATCTGAAGCCTTTGCAACGTGCTTTGGATAGTGTTGAAAGCCAGTTACACATGATGTTTTTTTTTTTAATACCAGGCACTGCTGGTATTGTCAGCCAAGCAACTTGCACTGTTAGTTTTGTAGCATTAGGAAGACATGAACTATATGGTACAAATCCTGTGGGCCAAATACATGCTAATGGCACGGTTCAAGCCGAATCCTGAGTGCTTTGCTAAAACAATCAGAATTTGGCCCTACTTGCCCTTGGTACTAATCTTGTCCTCTACCCACTAAGCGTTTTATGGGATGTAAATGATTTATTTCCATTCATCAAGTTTACAAGGTATGCCTATATCTGTGAAACAGATTTAAAAAAAAAATATAGCACAGTTCATAATCTGTATTAAAAGAAAAAGAAAAGTATCCATGTATTAGGCCATCAAGAGTCAAAAGCATAATTTGAAATGATAAACGTATCCGTTTTAAGTTACACATTACTTTGCATAGTTAATATCACTATAATTAGTCATAGTTCCTGTAATTTATTGAAAAAGATGCTCAGCCCCTCTAGTGTACTACAGTGATGAATGTTGGAAGTGCAACTTTGGAAGCAGGAATCAAGAAAATTAGTAACAGTTGGAGAATTAGCATGTAAATCAATAATATCCTTTCTCCTGCATCTCGAAAAACGAGGGTATACATCACACGCTGCATAACGAAAGGGAGGGCAGAAGTTAGAATTCTAACCTCCTTTACATTACTAGGTCTGCTTTTACTGCAAGAACTGCTTAAAATAATTTCAAACGTTAGAGTAAATCTCTAGTAAATATTTAAACTATGTATAACTAGTCACAAATAAATTAAGCTGATTTTATGCATTCTCTCTAATTAGAAGGGCACAGCATTTGTTGAAACGTGATTAGTATTATTCATTAAGCAAAAAATTCTCATTTGTATCTTATTATCACTATTCTGCATAAACCAACACAATTTGTCATGAACTCCCTCATTTGCTGTATCCTCAAAAAGCAGATTATGCTTATTTTTCATTTGGACAGTGGAAAACAAAGCCAGGTGTTTGGCAGCACCAGAGTGTTCAGGTGTAACTGTGCCAGTGATGGTACATTACTAGCAGCGTGGATGAAGAATGAGGCATGGAGAATCTTGGGACTGAGGTGCCTTGAGGCCCATCCCTTTAGAGTGGTCCTGCTGATGAGACAGGTGGTGTTGTACAGGACTAAAAATAAGAGAGAAACTTTTTTGTAAAGTCAGCCTTTCACCTTCAAGTGGAAAGAAGAAGTGCTTTCATGTAGCTGCTGCTGCACTGAAATGTCTGGACGTATTTGTGACTCTATGGTTGATACTTTTGTCTTAAAGTTTTCTAAAGCTGAAAAATGCCAGTTGGTGCACAGAGGTCTCTGTCACTGTAGGGGCAGTGCACTGTACATAAATATTTATACATGACCTTGATTGTAGTATATTATGCAGAATAACTAATTCACTGTATGAATATTCTTCCCCTTCTTTCCTCTCGTTTCTTTTTAAGCTTTGAAGAACATAACTTTAAATATCCCATATTTAGTTCTCCCCTCAATCACATGTGTATAAACCATCAGTAATTCTGCTGAGCTCAATGGTGCTGGGTCAGTGTAGAGTGTGTTGGAAGGACAGAGCAGGCTTTCTACATCAGCTTAGTGGAGTTATGGATTTAAAAACTATGTGAACCCTGTGTTCCAGCTGCAAGGATACAGGACTGGGCATCACAAGGACTGGGTTCTCCTTCTGACTTTGTCACTAATTGATGAATCACTTAGTTTTTAGACTGAGATTACAGGGATAATGATATTCAGTGGGCACTGACATCTGTAGAGGTAAGAAGTTCTGTAAAAGCGTNCATAATAGCCCTCAAAGACTAGCAGGAGAAGCGGTACACTTGTGTTCTCATTCCCTTTTTTGCCTTTGGAGACAAGTTACTTCTTTATCACACAGGACTCAGAAATTTTAGACTGAATCTGATGTCTGGTCATATATTAATATTTGGAGCAAGGAAACAATGAGACAGCTCTGTCTGTGTTATGATATGGAAATATATTGACACTTTTGCAAGGGATATGACAGGAAATTTTCATCTGAAGATCAAGGCAGAGGAGAAGTGCTATTTCCAGCATAACCCAGTGACAATGAAAAGTCCTATGCAGAGCAATAGTGAAAAGGAAGGACTTTGTATATGGTCATGCTAAAATAATAATAGCATAGTTATAAACATAAACCCCACATCTTGCCACTTGACAATACATTAATAGTATACATCTTTGCCATTGCTCTTTTATATCTTGTCTATGAGTTACTATGACTAGTTTATTCAATTTTTCTGAAAATGTACTTGTGAATTACAAAGCCAGACTATGAATAGCTTAAATAGCTAGTAAGGGAAACAATTATATTTTCTTTCTCTCTAACATGCAATTTTAATTTTCATAACTCTAAAAAAACATAACCCCCACAATGCAGGCCTGCCAGGAGGCCTGAAATCTGCAGGCTATGGCCTCCAATGACTCATTTTTAATTTTAAAGCAGTATTATCTCTAGCTAGTAAATTAACAACAGCCTATAGTGCACACACACACTCATCCATCTGCTTAAGGCTCTTGTCATTTGACACCAGACTTATATCTATAGGCTTCATCTGGTATTCAAAAGCCATCAGCCCTGCCTCCCAGATAGCCCACCTTCTGGCTCCAGGCTACAGGAGTGACTCTCCATTTCCAATTTTAATGAACACATAGCTAGCAGCAGTTTTCCCATTAAGGATCTGGTGCTCTTAGAAAGCAGACAATGTTGGAATTACTTGGATCCAGAACTGCTTGGAAAGTGTTTGTAAAAGAGGCTGAACTACTTGAGGAGTGTTCCTTAGGCAGCCTGACTTCTGTTTCTGCATTTCTTCTGTCAAACAGTGCACTCAGCATTACCTCCCGCTTGTAGTATGTTAGACATTAGCATTTACACTGCTGCATTCTGAGGAGTTCAACATGTTAATAGATTAAATTCTTTATATTATCTTTCAAATTATAAGCAGCATTGTTTAGGAGTTTTGAAAAATACAGGTAATATAAAAAATCTCATAACTGTTACGAATCCCCCAAATGAGATAAAGCCTTGATGTGATTGAAGAGGAGCAACTATTTCACAGTTACTAAATTTTGTGTTATTTCAAATTTAGTTGTGAATGAGGTAATTTGTGTCCTTGCAAACAATCGCTATGTAATCCAATGTCTGCTGTAAAGAAGTGGTAAGGATTTAACAGAGAATTTTGTTTCCTTCACAATCACCAGTCATCCTTGGATAGAACAAGTTCCAAACACCTACTGCTTCATTAAGGTTAGTGAACTTATTCCAGGAGTAATTGAAGAAAGGGGGCTTATGTTCTGGACCCCAAAGGACGTAATTTTTTTACATTTTCTTTTCCTGATTTTGATAGATATAGTTGTCACAGGCAAGAGAAGAGTTGACGTGAGTCAAATAAAGTTGTAGTTAGGGATGAAACATAGGTGATATCAGCACTTAAAGATCAAGGAAGGCAGGAAAGGCAGAGTTTATCCTTTTATTTCCGCTCTGCCCACAAGCTTGGAGAAGTTCCATCTAGGCCATTTGTTTGTGATGTTTTTATCTGATAATCTGTGCAGTGAAAAAATAATCTGTGTTTTGATGTGGTTTATTTTCACTGTGTACCTCACAAAAAGTCTCTTTCATTCCTGTGTCCTGTATCCCTCCCCAGTAGATGTGGTGTCATGGTACTTGCAAGAGAATAGAGGTCTGAAGGACATATGATTGATGGTAGTAATTCTACCTTCGCTGACTCTTTGGGCAGGTATGGAGAGGCAGTAGAAAGTACCTATACGAGTTTAACACAGAAGTAATTACGCTTCAATGTGTGATAGACCCAGAATGATATTCATGTACAAATTTAAGGTCTTACCACTCTGCTATCAGTCATTATTTTTTACTGAGTTATCTTTGAGAGAATGCATCTTTAACTGGTGCTTGTGGGTCTTTTTTATTTCCTTTTGAAGAGAAAGAGTCAAGTTACTTTGAGGAATACAGTGAGAGTTTAACAGAAGTGATGCTAACTATATTTATTATTTAATAACATTCTCTGTTGCATGAGTCATTTTCTTGTAATTTGTATGAAGAATACAAGCAGTATCTTTAAAATGGCTGGGGAAACATTCTTGTGTGTGCATCAATTATGAAACTGCCCTAGATTAATAAACTTCTGAGATTATCTTTCCATTTATCATTACTCTCCAAATAAAAATACTTTTAAATTTGATTTTATTTGGGTAGTGCTGTATCAAGTGTTTCACTTCAGTACATAGTGAGATAATGTAAAAAAAAAAAAAAGCCCCTTATGCTTAGCCTTTGTATTATGTGACAACAACATCAAATTAGAAATGAAATGGCTGTTGATTTCTACTCTTTAAGAAAATAAGATTTGTATGTAAACAATTTAAAATAAAGCATCTAATTTGCTTCCAATTATATAGTATATAAAGCATTAGTAATGGAAGCAAATTAGGCATGATTTTTATTTATACATTTTCAATTGGGAAAATTGGCCCTTCACCAAGTGTAGCCTTCACTCTGCAAACATTTGCTTGCTTCCTTACCTTTAGGCATCTTATTAATCCTCCTGAAGTCAGGGGAACAAACTCTGTGATTGTAGTTTAGCATCCATAACTGTCTGTGGGTTTGGAGGTTGAACACAAACTTAGCTTAATACAACAGGGTGCCAAAGTGACACTGGGATTGCAATGCACTGTGCAATATTTCCTTGCCAAATACATTGTGAATTTGCCAGATTTGGCTTTTGGTTCAGAAAGCTGAATAGTTTTCCAGTGCCCTTCTCCAGGTAAGCAAGCAGGTGCTAATATCTTCGTTTCACAAATGCAGGAATTTGTTTGCTTAAGGCTGCGGGCTCAAGAACCTGTTACTGGAGGGAAGGTTGGAACTGAACAGTTCTTGGTTCCTGGTTCTGCATTCAGTTCACAGCAAAATGCCATTCTCCAAGAAAATCTGTAGAAATATGTACATAAATTATAAATATAAACATGTAGCTTATTGAATCCAGTAGATATTCACTGCTAGACAATGTGCATGAGAATCATAGAATCATTTTTCTTGGAAGAGACCCTCAAGATCATCGAGGATGTAGAGGAATAGTAACTAATCCATCTGGTTGTGTGCAAGACTCCTTATGATGTTTTATAAATAATAATCCGTTTTATAAAAGATTATTATCCTATGTAGCTCTTCCTACATAGAGCTGCATCCACAAAGAGAATTAGGTATGCAGTACCCAATCTTCCACAGGATCTTTCATGTATTGTTTGTGTTATCTGTTGTGCAGTTGATTCATCAGAATGAGTTTATCAGGCAGATAATGGACAGACACTGTATCCTGTTTTTCAAATTATAATGAACAAATGACATTTCTGTTTGTTAAAAGCGGAAAATGGACAAAAGATAAATTCCATGTTTCTATTTTTGTGGATCACTGTTGTCTATGTAGATAATAGCACAATTTTGTTTCTGTGATACAAAATGTTGTGTTTTTAAAAAATGCAGACACTTGCCAGACAAGGCAGTGATGTTACCCACTCACTTTGCTACTTGGTTGTGTGAAGGAGAAGAAGTGAAGAGACTCTGCGATCCAGAGGCCACTAAGGCTGTGAGCAGGTTTCAGTGGCTGATGTATCTGGCCCAATGGGTGAAGGGTGCGAGTGAACAGCTGTGGTACTCCGTATACAGAAACCTCTGGAAGTGCATTTTGGTAGTGATACAGCATTTTAGCTATTCCATCACAAAATATTCTAAACACGTTTGCTGAATGTTACCTTTACATGTGAGGATTTTTCTTTATTGAAAACATTCTATGACCATCCAAGTACCTCCTAGGAGAAGAGAACGTTAAAAAACAAGATACCTTCAAGCCCAGTGTCACTGTTTGATTGCAGGGCCACAATAAACAGTGGCAGATGCTTTGTTAACCCCCTTCCTCTTTTCTGCCCGCTCAGTTTCACCCGCCCTCTCCCCATTAAGGAAAGGCAACAGGAGGGTAAAGAGAGGCAAAGAGAAAGAGAACTTGCAAGTTGTAAAAAGTTAAAAATATTTTACTAATGCTACAAATAAAATAGAGAAAACAGTAGAAAATATACAACATATACAAAACCAATCTTGAATTCCCCAGCAAAGCTCAGAACTGCTCCAGCAGCTGCAGGGCAGGCACCTAGAAGTCCTGGGTTGGACTCTGCAGCAAACTGGAACTGGATCCAAGGATGCAGGGTCTGTCATGAGGCCTCAGGTCGCAGGGACGGCAGACAGGGTCCTCCCCAGATGCTGGCAATAGTCGAAGAGGGCCAAGACCCTCGTGGTCGCCCACTTTTATATGGTGTTATGATGTGGATGGGATGGAATACTTAGTTGGTCAGTTTTAGTCACCTGTTCAGTTCGCCCCTCCTTGCTTACGGGCCATGCATTCTTATCAATGACCTTGCACACCATTGCTATGTCTACCAAAACATGTATCCAACTTCAGGAAAGTGCAGTTACTTAGAAGAACTTAACTGAAAGGAAAAATCACTAAAAGATAAACTGGTCTTGTTTTTAACAAAACCAGGACACCCAGTTTCTATATTAAATCTACTTCAGTCTAACTGAAAATTGTATCTGTAAATTGTCTCACATAGCAGCCTATGTTGATTTTTTTCCAGTTGTCTGTATGGGCAAGTGTAGTAATAGTCACAAGTGTATTCTCAAAAGTTTGTGAAATGTCTATGGAGATTATAAAGTAGAGTACCAAATTTGAAGGATCCAGTGTAAGAAGTGTCCTATCTAATCCATTAATTTATTAATTGTTAGCCAGATTTTCTTGTAGGAAAACAGTGCTTTAAAAACTGACCCATGGAATAGACAGCTGTGATTCCATAACTAGCAAAGTATATACTTGGTATGTGTACAGTTTGGTATTCAGTAGATAATCATAGTAAATATTATAATGCAGTAAATAATAACGAATATCAAGGGTACAAAATAAATCCCAAGGAAACTACTTGAAAGCAGATTCTAGTAAACAAGAGAAATACTTTACTGTAGGAGAAATACTTTTTATAAAGAGAATGAAAGACTATTTCAAACTAATCTGAAAAATATAATCTCAACCTCTGTCCCTTTCATTTGTTGCCCAAACTCTTTTTTGTGCAGTCACAATATCTTTTCTGCATATCCAAATATTGAATAATTACACTGTAAGTTCAGATCTGCAGACTTCTTCGTATATACCAAGTGCGAGCTGTGAATTCACAAGTTTTTCTCTACTTCAACCTCTCACAAGCTGATAGTAAAAATCTACAATAGCTCCTTTCTTATCCTTCATATACATTTCAGAAATGTAGGCAAAGAAACAGTCATCCATCTACAAGCTGGAAAACTCAGCCTGCCTCAA